>WNWK01003977.1:67500-151159 GCA_009830355.1 Cherax destructor | reverse complement strand
GCACAAATTTTCAGCCCCATCTTTATCTGAACTGGCACCCTCACCATGCCTTACAACACTGTGTATGCCAGTTCGCTTCTTGAAGTTTTCGAACCAGCCTTTGCTGGCCTTAAATTCATCAACCTCAACACTGGTTCCAGGCATTTTCTTTACAAGATCGGCATGCAACAGCCTTGCTTTTTCACATATGATGGATTGCACAACACTATCACCCGCTAGCAGTTTTTGGTTTATCCACACCAATAACAATTTCTCCATATTTTCCATTGTTTGTGATCTCTGTTTCGTTATCGTATTCACCCCTTTCGCAACATTAGCTTCCGTGATTTCCTTTCTCTTTGCCACAATGGAACTGATGGTTGATGGGTTTTTCTTGTATATCCTGGCGAGCTCGGCAATACGTACACCACTATCATATTTTTCTATTATTTCTTTCTTCAGTTCTATTGTGTTCCTCACTTTCTTTACCAAAGAACTGGCACTAGGAGCTTTCTTTGGGCCCATGGTAGCTTATTTAGTAGTCACACACAATAATCAAGGGCCAAAAACAATGAATTGTTAATAAATGTTTTGTATAAACTCCTGGGGAGATGTTCACTCAAGCGTAAACAATGCTAGACTGCGTGGCAATGTGCGTGGGAGGTGCGTGGGTGGCGGGCCTACGGCCTTTGTATGTGCGCGGCACTAGTGGACAGGTCCCATACGATCGGCGAAAACTAAAATAATCGGCGAAAACTGAGCCAAATTTTCCCTGAAAAAAGTCGGTGAAAACCAAAATCGGCGATAACTGGGACAAGCGAAAACCGAGGGATGACTGTAAAGGCTTTAATTTAAAATCCCCACTAGCATTACTACACATCATGAGAGTTAGCCTGTCTTTCATAGGCTTGTGTCCTGGCAGTGCCTTTTCCTCCTGAGTAATGTAGGTCCTGTTGGGCATTTTCTTCCAAAACAGGCCTGTTTCGTCACAATTGAACACTTGTTCAGGTTTCAATTTTTCAGTCTTTATGTAGTCCTGAAACTCCTTTATGAATTTTTCAGCTGCATGTTTGTCTGAACTGGCAGCCTCACCATGCCTTACCACATTATGTATGCCACTACGATGTTTAAATCTCTCAAACCAGCCTTTGCTGGCTTTAAATTCACTACCATTACAATCAGCACTGGTTGCAGGCATTTTCTTTAAAAGATCGGCATGCAAGTTCCTTGCCTTTTCACAAATAATTGACTCAGACACACTATCACCCGCTAACTCTTTATCCTTGATCCACACCAGCAACAACTTTTCAATCTCTTCGATTATTTGTGGTCTGTTTTTGGCTCGCACAGTAACACCTTTGCAACATCAGCTTGCTTAATTTCTTCCTTCTTAAGCAGGATAGAAGCGATAGTTGACCTGTTTTTGCCATATATCCTGGCAAGATCACACAATCGCACACCACTCTCGTATTTTTGTATTATTTCCTTCTTCATTTCTACGGTGTTTCTCACTTTTATCAGCCCAGGGGTACCACTAGGAACTTTCTTGGGACCCATGGTAGCTTATTTCACAGTCGCACTTAATGAACAAACTCCAAAAAATTATAATTAAGTGTGAAATGTCTGGGGAAGCGTGCAGGGTATTGTTCTCTCGAGTGTAAACAACGCGGGACTGGCTCTCCACGCCTGCGCTGTGAGGCACCCAAGCGCCTGGGCCGACAGGTCACGAACGTATTCGTTCAACTCGCGATAATTTGTTCGCATGACGATTTCAAATTTTTTGTACTAATGACGATTTGTTCGACTGCCGAGCCGTTCGAATAGCGGGGGTCCACTGTATAAGAAATCTCCCGTATGAAGATAGACTTAGAGCGTTGAATCTCCACTCTCTGGAGAGACGTAGAATGAGGGGAGATATCATTGAGGTGTACAAGTGGATGATGGGCATAAACAAAGGAGATATTAATAAAATACTGAGGATATCGAACCAAGTAAGAACCAGAAATAACGGATTTAAATTGGATAAATTTAGATTTAGAAAGGACATAGGCAAGTACTGGTTTTCGAACAGAGTTGTAGATGCGTGGAACAATCTTCCGAGTAGGGTGATAGAGGCTAGGACCTTGGGTGGCTTTAAAAAGAGATTGGAGGAATATATGAGTGAGAGGGGCTGGGTTTGATTGGTGTCGTGAGTACGGGAATAAATTCTTAGGTAGTGGTGGTTTTGATATGGACTTGCCTTGTATGGGCCGGTAGGCCTTCTGCAGTGTTCCTTCATTCTTATGTTCTTATGTACCGACTTTAGGTGCCTGTCCAGTGCCTGCTTGAAGACAGCCAGGGGTTTGTTGGTAATGCCCCTGATGTATGCTGGGAGGCAGTTGAACAATCTTGGGCCCCTGACACTTATTGTGTTGTCCCTCAACGTGCTAGTGGCACCCTTGCTTTTCATTGGGGGACGCTACATCGCCTGCCGAGTCTTTTGCTTTCGTAGGGAGTGATTTTTGTGTGCAAGTTTGGTACTAAGCCCTCGAGAATTTTCCATGTGTATATAATAATGTATCTCTCCCGCCTGTGTTCTAGAGAGTACAGGTTTAGGAACTTCAAGCGTTCCCAGTAGTTGAGGTGGTTTATCGCACTTATGCGTGCGGTGAAGGTTCTCTGCACATTTTCAAGGTCAGCAATTTCACCCGCCTTGAAAGGTGCAGTTAGTGGGTTTAGTGCTTCTTTTTTATAATAATAATAATCCATACTCTTGAACAATATGAAGCTGGAGCACGAAACAATGTTTAACACTGCTTGAGGCGAGGTGGGTTTAAAACCAATTTATTTGATTTCTTTTCAGCATCTTATGAGTTTTAAGACCAAAGATTGAAATCCTGGCTGCCCCACTGAGCAGGAGTTATCAGTATACATGACGGTAACACTGGGGGTCATCAGTAAATATAGTATCATCGGTCATAAGTATACATGTCAGTAGCAGGTCATTAGTATACATGGCAGTAAGAGCAGCCATCAGTTAAACATGTTATTAGCAGTAGAGTCAACAGTATACATGCCATTAGAAGCAGTAATCAGTATACTACATGTCTAGCAGAAGATTCATCGGTATACATGTTACTAGCAGTAGGGTCATCATTGTACATGTCACACAGTAGAGTCATGAGTATACAAATACAAATGTCTATTTCTCTGTAAAGATTACAATGTGGGGTTTATATATAAAATATTGGTTACAATGTGTGATTTACATATAGGATACTAATTACAAAGAGGGCCACTATCATGCCTAGCATGGCTAGGCATTTTGGGCAGATTAATAATAATTTTAAATCTATATTGATACAGGTTATGGAGCATATTGATATTGGAGCTAGGTAACTGCATTACAGTTTATAAATTTAGCAATGAGAATGGTTTTGTCTTAGCTTGAAGCACAGTTTCTAATAAAGCTCCAATATTGAAGTATCTCAGGCAAACTTATGACTAGTTTAAGATTTGTCAGGCAACAGCTTTATTCAAAATTTTATGTTTACAGTCATTTGGGTGAGTGTAAGTGTAAATTGGGGGTAATCACAGATATTGAGAGTAAGTCTAGTTTGTTTTTTATGTGTGCATGATACAAGTAAGAGAATAGGTGGTATAAATGTAGTTAGCTGACGGTGGGGTACGTCAGGGAGATAAGATGTATTTAATGGTAGTATTGAAAGTGATGGTTGTGTCTGCAGTTCTAGAGTTTTCAGGTAGGGAGTTCCAGATTTTAGGCCCTTTAATGTATACATTGAATTTTTGTATAGGTTTAGCCGGACACAGGGAATGTCATATAAATTTTTGTGTCTGGTGTTGTGCCTGTGGGTCCTGTCACAACTATCAAGAAAGTGTTTTAGTTCAGGGTTAATATTGGAATTTATGGTTCTGTACATGTAGGTTGCACAGTAGTAAGTGTGGATGTTCTGTACAGTGAGTAAGTTTAGATCTTTGAAGGGGGGGTGTTGCCTAGTATTGGATTGCGTGATAATTCTTACTGCGGCTTTTTGTTGGGTTATTAATGGCTTTAGGTGTGTTGCTGCTGTTGATTCCCAAGCACAAATAGCATAGGTGAGATAGGGATAGATGGGTGAATAGTATAGTGTGAGAAGGGCTGATTGTGGCATGTAGTATCGTATCTTGGAGAGGATCCCAACAGTTTTGGATACTTTTTTGTTATGTGTTGGATATGGGTGCTGAATTTCAGGTTGCTGTCGAGGTGTAGGCCCAGGAATTTGCCCTCATTATGTTTAGCAATAAGAGCGTTGTCGATCTTAATGTTCAGTTGTGAAACACCTGCTCTGTTACGCAAGAGGGTCACCACATAGAACGAAAGGAACACGTAAAGGACTTGGGAATAATTATGTCTGTTGATCTGTCTTTTAAAGACCATAACAAGACAAAGATCTCAACAGCCAGGAAGATGATGGGGTGGGTATTGAGAACTTTCAAAACAAGGGATATAATGCCGATGGTGACACTCTTCAAATCGCTAGTGCTCCCTCACTTAGAATACTGCTCAGTGCTGACGGCCCTGTTCAGGGCAGGAGAAATATCAAAGCTGGAACAAATTCAGAGATCGTTTACGGCTCACATTGAGCCATTGAAACATCTAAATTATTGGGAATGCCTTCAAGTCTTGAACATGTATTCATTGGAGTGGAGGAGAGAGAGATACATGATAATATATACAGTGGTACCTTGGTTAACGATATTTTTTCGTTCCAGAATGCTGTTCAAGTGCCATTACCATATGAATTTATCCCCATAAGAAATAATGTAAAATAGACTAGTCCTTTTAGATCCCCAAAAATACACTTACAAAAGCATTTAAAAAAATAAACTTACATAAAAGGGCGAGTTTGGGGACCATCGTTAACCGAGGTACCACTGTACCTGGAATGTACTTGAGGGCCTGGTCCCAAATCTGCACACTGCCATAACAACATACTGGAGTGAGAGATATGGGAGGAAGTGTAAAATAAACCCAGTGAGGAGCAGGGGTGCATTGGGGACAATACGGGAGCACTGTATTAACATCCGGGGTCCCAGACTATTCAACATCTTACCAGAAGATATCCGAAACACGGTTGGAACCAGTGTAGAAGCCTTCAAGAGGAAACTGGACAAGTATCTTCACCGGGTGCCAGATCAACCAGGCTGTGGTGGATGTGGGGCAATGGGCCTCCAGCAGCAACAGCCTGGTTGACCAGGCAAGCACCAAACGAGCCTGGCCCATGGCCGGGCTCAGTAGATAAACTCTCGAAACCCTTCAAAGGTATAGAAGGTTTTGTCAGTGTTAAGTGCAAGTTTATTGGCTGTCATCCAAGTATAAATTTTTAGTAGCTCCTCGTTAACAATGGTGTTAAGTGTGGCAAGATTTGGGTGGGAGATGGCATAAGTCATGTCGTCAGCAAAGAGAATTGGTTTCAGGTGTTGTGATACGTTGGGAAGATCATTGATGTACAAGAGGAAGAGCAGGGGACCAAGGACACTTCCGTGTGGCACTCCAGTATCAAGTGGTCGTGTTGATGAGTTTGTCTTTAATGGTAACGTACTGATCCCTATTAGTAAGGTAGGATTTGAAATATGCAAGTGCATGGCCTTTTATACCAAAATGGTCAAGTTTGTGGAGTAGGATGCCATGGTCTACTTTGTCAAAAGCTTTCCTTAGGTCAATAAAAAGTCCTAATGGATATTCCTTATTTTCCAGAGCTGTGTAAAGCAGATCTAGCATTTTTACAATTGAATCATTTGTGCTTTTATTTTTTCTGAAGCCAAATTGGCAGGGGTTGAGTATGTTTTGTGCTGTGATAAATGAATATAATCTCTTGTGAACGAGTTTCTCGAGTCACTAGTAGTAAAGTCATCATTATACATGTCACTTGCAGTAGTCATCAGTGTACATGTCTCTAGCAGTAGAGTTATCAGTGTACATGTCACTAACAGTAGAGCCATCAGTATACATGTCTAGCAGAGTTATCAGTGTATACATGTCACTAGCAGTAGTCATCAGTGTACATGTCTAGCAGTAGTTATCAGTGTACATGTCACTAACAGTAGTCATCAGTGTACATGCTGCAAGCAGTAGTCATCAGTGTATTTGCCAGTAATACTGTAGTCATTGTAACGTAGACTATTAAATTAAGAAGTGTCAGTGGTTCGATTCCTGGTCTGGTGGAAATATTGGGCGTTTCCTTACACCTGCTGCCCCTGTTCACCTGGCAGTAAGTAGGTACTTAGGTGTTAGTCGACTGTTGTGGGTGGCATCCTGGGGGGTGATAGTATACCTCAGATAGGGCTGGGCTTTGAAATGAGCTGAGGTAAGATAACAACTCTTAGCCTGTAAAATTGATGTGTAGGAAAAAAAGTGTATATTATTAGTTTGTGTGTTTTAAGGGGTGCACAGTATTAGTGTGTGTGTGTGTTTTAAGGGGTGCACAGTATTAGTGTGTGTGTGTGTTTTAAGGTGCACAGTATTGTGTGTGTGTGTGTGTGTGTGTGTGTGTTTTAAGGGGTACACATTATTAGTGTGTATGTGTGTTTATTTAGACTTTTGAGCTGTCGTCCTACCTCAGCTCATTTCAAAGCCCAGACCTATGTGAGGTATACTACCACCTTCCAGGATGCCACCCACAACAGTCAACTAATACCTAGGTACCTACTTACTGCTAGGTGAACAGGGGCAGCAGGTGTAAGGAAATATGCCCAACGTTTCCATCCGGCTGGGAATCGAACCACAGACATTCGGTATGTGAGCCTAGCTCGCTACCAAGCCATGGGAGACTTCGCAGAACAAGATAAATATTATCAAATATTTATCTCAGGCCGGAGGAAGCTCGAACCTACAAGCTTTGGGACAAAATACCGAGTACTATACACCAGACCAGACCAGATAATACTCGTATGTATGTATATAAGGACCGATTTGGGGGTCAATAAGACTGCACGTAACCTTTACACCACCAGATAAGAATACTTTAATACCTAAAATAGAGATTAAAATTAATGTAATAAGTGGTTTAGAAAATTAACAAAGTTGAAGAATGTCAAATGCGCAACATTTGGGAATCTTTATTGAGGAAATCTTTCGCGCCACAGTGGCATCATCAGTCCAGTGGTGAGGGGCTCTTGATCTAGGGAATTGGATCTGTGATCCAGTTTCCTGAATTAAGCCTGAATACCTTCCACAGTCCCCCCGACAGGCGCTGCATAATCCTACGGGTTTAGCGCTCCCCCTTGATTATAATAATTCATCAGTCCAGTACAAAGAAGAACAATGGAGAGGAGGAGTTTGAGGTAATCAGTCCCTCAGCCTGGAGTCGATGTGTTCAGTCCATCAATCTTCAAGACTGATAGACTGAACACTTCGCTTCTAGGCTGAGGGACTGATTACCTCAAACTACTACTCTCTTTCCACCGTTCTTTGTATTAGACTGATGAAGCCATCGTGTGGCGAAACGTTTCCTCAATACAGATTCCCAAATGTTGCAAAAGTGTCTCATTCTTCATTAAAATGAACTCTGAGCTTACGTATGCTACGAGACATACACCTGTGTGTGTCCTGTGAGCTGCTACGAGACATACACCGGTGTGTCCTGTGAGCTGCTACGAGACATACACCTGTGTGTGTCCTGTGAGCTGCTACGAGACATACACCTGTGTGTGTCCTGTGAGCTGCTACGAGACATACACCTGTGTGTCCTGTGAGCTGCTACGAGACATACACCTGTGTGTGTCCTGTGAGCTGCTACGAGACATACACCGGTGTGTCCTGTGAGCTGCTACGAGACATACACCTGTGTGTGTCCTGTGAGCTGCTACGAGACACACCTGTGTGTGTCCTGTGAGCTGCTACGAGACATACACCTGTGTGTCCTGTGAGCTGCTACGAGACATACACCTGTGTGTGTCCTGTGAGCTGCATGAGACATACACCGGTGTGTCCTGTGAGCTGCTACGAGACATACACCTGTGTGTGTCCTGTGAGCTACTACGAGACATACACCTGTGTGTGTCCTGTGAGCTGCTACGAGACATACACCGGTGTGTCCTGTGAGCTGCTACGAGACATACACCTGTGTGTGTCCTGTGAGCTGCTACGAGACATACACCTGTGTGTCCTGTGAGCTGCTACGAGACATACACCTGTGTGTCCTGTGAGCTGCTACGAGACATACACCGGTGTGTCCTGTGAGCTGCCCTGACTTTGCTCCCTGTAAATAAAGCATTGACACGTGTGTGTGTATGTATATATGTATGTATGTGTATGTGTGTATGTATATACATGTATGTGTGTGTATGTGTGTGTGTGTATATGTATGTGTATATGTGTGTGTGTGTGACCCAACAATTAAAATTTGCACCAATAACTCATTACAGTTGTGGCTGGGTGTAGACTAATAGATTGCTCATTGCTTTATAATTTGTTCATGAGTGCAACCATGTACAGACGTAAGTAAATTTACTTACATGATTCATTACCTTGTAACTAGTGAATTCATTACCATTGTACCTTGTTCAGCTATCAAAACTTTGGGGCCCAGTCTCTGGACCCTATATATACCTCTGTAATCTGCAAATACCTTTGTAACTTGTCATGATTGTGGCCATCTGAGTTCATTACCTTTGTAACTTGCTCAGCTATCAAACTTTGAGGTCCAGTCCCTGGACCCATTATGTACCTCTGTAATCTTTTGACTACCGCCCACAGGATGGGTATGGGGTGCATAATAAAGATATCAAACTACTGTGAGCTGCTACGAGACATACACCTGTGTACTTACCTAGTTGTGGTTGCAGGGGTCGATTCACAGCTCTTGGCCCCGCCTCTTCACTGGCCGCTACTGGGTCACTCTCCCTGTGCCATGAGCTTTATCATACCTCTTCTTAAAGCTATGTATGGATCCTGCCTCCACTACATCGCTTCCCAAACTATTCCACTTCCCGACCACTCTATGACTGAAGAAATACTTCCTAACATCCCTGTGATTCATCTGAATCTTCAACTTCCAACTGTGACCCCTTGTTGCTGTGTCCCATCTCTGGAACATTCTGTCTCTGTCCACCTTGTCAATTCCTCTCAGTATTTTATATGTCGTTATCATGTTTCCCCTATCTCTCCTGTCCTCCAATGTCGTCAGGTCGATTTCCCTTAACCTCTCCTCGTAGGATATACCCATTAGCTCCGGGACTAGTCTTGTTGCAAACCTTTGCACTTTCTCTAGCTTCTTTACGTGCTTGGCTAGGTGTGGGTTCCAAACTGGTGCTGCATACTCCAGTATGGGCCTGACGTACACAGTGTACAGGGTCCTGAACGATTCTTTATTAAGATGTCGGAATGCTGTTCTTAGGTTAGCTAGGCGCCCGTATGCTGCAGCAGTTATTTGGTTGATGTGCGCCTCAGGAGATGTGCCTGGTGTTATACTCACCCCAAGATCATTTTCCTTGATTGAGGTTTGTAGTCTCTGGCCCCCTAGACTGTACTCCGTCTGCGGTCTTCTTTGCCCTTCCCCAATCTTCATGACTTTGCACTTGGTGGGGTTGAACTCCAGGAGCCAATTGCTGGACCAGTCCTGCAGCCTGTCCAGAGCTGTGTCCTGTGAGCTGCTACGATCACACGGTGTTACGAGTATATTTTTAAATATGCCTTATTTATATGTGAAGATATTTGAAACATTTTTCATGCTATGTTAGTTTACGAACACCAGAGAAAGTTGCAGCTTGGTTAATGGAAATTATCGTAATGATGAGAATTTCAAGGTTTAAATAAGAGTTGTCAAAGGCTGGCCAGGGAGAAGGAATTAATTGCCTTTATGAGTTTTAAAGTAAGTAACTGTCTTGTATATGTAAATATACATACACTTTTAGGGCCTTTCTCATTATTATAAATCTCTTTAGGGTAAAATTGAGTTAAAATATATATTTGTGGGTAATTAAGATTTTTTAAAAGTATCGTGATGGTTTATTGATACATTAACATTATTTAGGATATTAAAAAGATGTTATTCTCTTACCTATTGAAAACTAAAATAATGCTGGTGATATTAAGAATAGTCAGAAAGCCTCTTTTTAATATTTATTTGGAAGTTAAAAAAACAGTGAAGGTGAAGGTAATAAGGGAGGATGGGATAGTTTAAACAGTATCTGAGTCAGTAATGTTACAGCAGTGGTGGGGGTTGGTTGTGTTGTTGCTGGGTAATACATTATTGTTTGTGTGGTCTTTGGCTTGTACACTGTGGTCTACAGATGTTTGTGATATATTTAGGGACGTGTGGTCCTCCTGGTTGCAGCTGTGATTAAACCTGGATTTTGTTATGTGTGAAGAACCTGATGGGATGTGTAAGACCGTGGTAACTACGAGCAATTCGGAATGGACGGGGCTCGAACCCGTGCATTTTTATTTTTGGGAGGAACTGAGGAGGATATATTCCATGTAGTATAACCCCTGATTTTATCAGGGATACTTCATTGCATTGACCCCCGGAACACCCTCCAGGTACTGGGGGGGGGGTTACAATCTTCGTTTTTCCTGGTGATGTTGGGTGGACTTTGCCTCCCCGTCATGACCCTTACGGGTTTAGCGCTTGGTTATGATTATTATTATAATAATTGCCTCGTCAGGGTGGCCATGATGTGCAAGGATCATTTTAAACACTGTCTTGTACGCCTGTCTTACACTACGGCTCATGATCAATCTTATTTGTTTACCTGGAAGTTGAACCTGTGGAGTTCTTGAACCTTGTTGAGACGGGAGGTTCAGTGTTGGCCTCGCTTTAATCAACTGGTTGATCTTACCAATGGTCTCAGTGGTCTGGTGGAGCATCAGAGCGGCCACCAGTATGGTCCTGTGGCTGCCACAGTCCTCCACTGGTCACTTGTATATACCTCGATTAATTTTGGGGTCGTTTTTCAGCAAATGTGTTAGTCTTTCCTTATTGTACCCTGTGGTGGGCGGGGGAATGGGGAACTGAAGCTTATTTTATGAGTATTGGTAGGTGAAGGCGGGGTAGGGGTCGGCCTAGGAAAGGTTGGGGGGAGGGGGTAAAGGAGGTTTTGTGTGCGAGGGGCTTGGACTTCCAGCAAGCATGCGTGAGCGTATTTGATAGGAGTGAATGGAGACAAATGGTTTTTAATACTTGATGTGCTGTTGGAGTGTGAGCAAAGTAACATTTATGAAGGGATTCAGGGAAACCAGCAGGCCGGACTTGAGTCCTGGAGATGGGAAGTACAGTGTCTGCACTCTGAAGCAGGGGTGTTAATGTTGCAGTTTTATAACTAGTGTAAGCATGCCTCGGGCAAGACAGTGATGGAGTGAATGATGATGAAAGTTTTTCTTTTTCGGGCCACCCTGCCTTGGTGGGAAACGGCAAAAAATGGTTATAACTATTACTATGATTTTTAAAAGGGTGGACGGGTAAGCCAGTGGAAGGCCTCTGTCAGATGACCAAAAGCTCCAGTGGCGGGTCATCATCTTGACTAAGACCAGCGTCAGGAAACACTTGTCCTGTTTCCTGACAAATCTTACCTAACCTAACCTGATCCTACATGGCAAACGCGATTTTGCAAGTGATCCTTGTGATACCCGACATCATTTCTCTCGCTCTGTAATTAAGACTACCGCTAATTCAGATCCCATACCCATACCTTTCGACCTCGTAAAAAGTCACCACGTTAGATTCCATTATCTCTATACGAGGCATATGCCCCCACAAACCTAGTCAAAAAATTTAATCGTCAGCCTAGTGAGACTTGGCCTGTTTTGTGTGATTATAGTCAGCCAAGCTACCTTGACAGCAGTTGGTCCCAGGGTTATTTTCCATAACCCCTTGATCAAGGGAGGTTCCTTGGCACCGGTGAGAGGAGGAGGGGGGCGGTTGAACCAATGAATTGATTCTGACCTCTCTTCCTTGGGTCGAAGCTGATTGTCTTGCCATTTCTCCAAGATCTGTATGTCACTACGTGTTTAGAGCTTTGCTCGATTTAATGTGATGGCAATGTGGGCCAGCCCAGGAACATAAACAGCCTGGTCGATCAGGCAATCAACAAGGAAGCCCTGGCGTCACTGAGGCCTGACTCCAAGAGTAGAACTTTCGTAAATATATATATATATATATATATATATATATATATATATATATATATATTATATATTATATATATATATATATACATATAGTTCCTTGATAATGTGAGTAGTCACGAAAGCGCTTGGAATTCTTCTATTTTTTCATAGTGGTTTTCTTGCATATTTTGATATCACCTGTTTACTGTGATCTTTTTGCATATATATATAAAAAATATATATATATATATATATATATATATATATATATATATATATATATTATAGCCCTTCTAGTCCGTAGATAATTACCATTACCTTGTATCCTCTAAGCAAATCATGGCTTATTTACAGTGGAATATCCCAGGCCTCAGGGGTAACCGGGGTGAGCTTCAGGTGTTGCTCTCCCAATTTCCCCCCGTTTGTGTTTGTTTACAAGAACCCAAATTACGCTCCGTTGTTATCCATCCCATCTGGAGTTCAACCCCAACAAGTGCAAAATCATGAAGATTGGGTTAGGGAAAAGAAGACCGCAGACGGAGTACAGTCTAGGGGGCCAGAGACTACAAACCTCACTCAAGGAAAAAGATCTTGGGGTGAGTATAACACCAGGCACATCTCCTGAGGCGCACATCAACCAAATGACTGCTGCAGCATACGGGCGCCTAGCAAACCTAAGAACAGCATTTCGACATCTCAATAAGGAATCGTTCAGGACCCTGCACACTGTGTACGTTAGGCCCATATTGGAGTATGCAGCACCAGTTTGGAACCCACACCTAGCTAAGCACATAAAGAAACTAGAGAAAGTGCAAAGGTTTGCAACAAGACTAGTCCCGGAGCTAAGGGTTATGTCCTACGAGGAGAGGTTAAGGGAAATCGACCTGACGACACTGGAGAACAGGAGAGATAGGGGGAACATGATAACGACATATAAAATACTGAGAGGAATTGACAAGGTGGACAGGGACAGAATGTTCCAGAGATGGGACACAGCAACAAGGGGACACAGTTGAAAGTTGAAGACTCAGATGAATCACAGAGATGTTAGGAAGTATTTCTTCAGTCAGAGTGGTCAGGAAGTGGAATAGCTTGGGAAGTGATGTAGTGGAGGCAGGATCCATTCATAGCTTCAAGAAGAGGTATGATAAAGCTCATAACGCAGGGAGTGTGACCCAGTAGCAGCCAGTGAAGAGGCGGGGCCAGGAGCTATGACTCGACCCCTGCAACCACAACTAGGTGTACACACACACACATTCAATATAACCACAATGAATAGTACTAGTTTTGGAGTGCTTTCGTGATTTCACACATTATCAAGGGATAGCTGTACCTTGATAATGTGAGAAATCACGAAAGCGCTTGGAATATTATTACTATTTTCTGTGGTTATATTGCTTGTTAAGACATCGCCTGTTTCTTGTGATCTTCATTTATGTATACACATACCGGGCCGGCTGTACCGACGAATCTAGTAATATAAAAAAGTACCATACATACATACGTTTGCGAATTTGCAATCGTATGAGGTGTTATGTGAGTTGTGGTGGTGGTCAAGGTGTTCATTATACTGTGATGTGCATCACTAGCAGTGCAGTGCAGCTAGACCAGCAGTAGTCGATGCAGACGCACTATTCGTAAAGATATACATTGAAAAAACTGTATACACACTGAGATATTCACCTCGCACTGCACATACACACATTTTAATCTCTGTTTTAAGATGCAAAGCAATTTGACGTTAGTGTGCCGTCAAATTACAGTCTTAATGGCACTCGTGTAGTCGATAGAGTTTAAGGTATATAACTTTAAATAAGGGATCTCACTCAAGCTAATATGTTAATAAACTAATTTTTGGAAATGTGGTCCAGAAGGCAGAATAAGAGAGAACACTGTGATAAACTTTTTTGACCATAAACTGCACGCAAATTGTATACACCCCCTCCCCCTTCTCATCCCCACTACGTCTCCTAGTGTGTGATTGTTGTAGTGTGTATGAAGGGTGCGCGTGGTGGTCGTCAAGTCAATATTGGAGTGCTGGGTTGGTAGGTGGCAGCAGGTGGTGCAGTCAGCAGGTGAGCGTCACTAGCTCCCCACCACCCACATGCCCGCACCTCCACCATCAGCCGCAATCATTGAAATAGTGTTATAGTCGAATCAGTTACGTTGCTTCTTTCTTTAGGAGTGTTTGGCATACGTCTCTGAACACAGCTCGGGAGGGGCCAGGCCATGGCATCACGTGTTACTGAGACAATAGCTACGTGGCCTTGCATCGAGGTCCCCATGGCACAGTGCCTGGCCTTCGCCTAGATCTGTGTCCCTGGTGCTGTGGCACAACACACTTGTCGCTCGGGTGTAGCGTAGTATCCAACAACTTGGAGCAAGTGTCGCCAGTGTGTGGTGCTTCACACTTCTTGCGACCAGAGTGCAAAATGTTTTGAGGTTATGAATCCTTCACCTGAGTGCCGGTACTCCTCAGGATGGGGACCACGAGTAACTGAGAAGACGGCCTCAGTAGGCCCAGTAATAACATGACGCAAATATTAGAGTGAAGGAGAAATAAAGATGGGTCAGAAAAAGGCAGAAGAGAAGAAAGATCACAGAGAAGAGTTGTCATCCTCGGAAAGGCTCAATGTAAGTGTTTCTTAGCGTGTTTCTCAGATTTACTGCCATCACAGCCACTACTACATAACTCTACATATTTCATCAATATTGTTATAAAGTACCTTGAGAGAACAACTCACAGGCCCCGGCTAGTTAACCGTACAGGACAGTGTGTATTAAACAACAGTGTGTACTTAGCAACACTGTATGTGACAACAGTTTATTATAACTTTAACTCTGTACATAATTTACCTTGTATTGCCCAAGTTAGGCTCAGTTAATAGTGTCTGCGATAATTAAAATCTAGTTCTTGGGTCCCACCTGAACACTTTATAGAACTGATGTGGCATACACCCTGCCCTTATTGCACTCGCTCATATCTGCTTAAGAATCCATGTATTGAGTGGCTCCTCCATTACATGTCTGACCAGCATTCCATTTGTTCACTGTTCTCACTCAGTTCTTTGTCATTCTGCTTTATTTAAACTCCTGGTTTCCAGTTGTCTCGTTCTGTTTTCTCCCATGGCTCCTACGGTTTTAGATTTTGCTTTTTAATATTTGTACCGAGAATTGGAGAAGTAATTTTCAGGTGTTTAGTTGCATACCCTCTCCAGTAGATCCACTGCATAATAGTGGTCTGTGTTAGGTTGAAAAAATCTACGGAGGAGGCGACACGTATCATCAGTAAAGGAGTATAGGTATACTCCTCCAGGTATGGCATACTAGGTAAGTTTGGAATCCCTGGTGTAAACGACAAGAGGGACCTCTAATTGAAATATGTACTGACAGACGATATACATATTTTCAAAACAAGAAGATAAATAAATAATCAGCTTTTATACCACTGGTGTAATATTCCATGTTCAGTAACCTGAATGGCTTCTTGAATGCTACTAGTCTGATTCGGTTCATTTGCACCTCAGATGAAAGATTTGGTATTATGCCTAACCTCAAGCTCCTTAGAGGCACTCGTTCTCTGGCCTCCTGCTTCCTTGTCTCATCTTCTTAATCTTATACTTGCTGGGATTGAATTCTTCTATTCCTGGAGGGGGTTTCGGGGGTCAACGCCCCCGTGCCCCGGTCCGGGACAAGGCTTAGTAGTGGATCACGGCCTGATCAACTAGGCTGTTACTGCTGGCCGCACATAAACCAGCGTACGAACCACAGCCCGGCTGGTCAGGTACTGACTTTAGGTGTCTGTCCAGCGTCTTCTTGAAGACATCCAGGGGTCTATTGGTAATCCCCCCTTATGTATGCTGGGAAGCAGTTGAACAGTCTTGGGCCCCTGACACTTATTGTGTAGTCCCTTAGCCTACTCGTGGCGCCCCTGTTTATCATTGGGGCGCATCTCCTACGAATTCTTTTATTTTTGTTGGGAGCGATTTCCCTGCACAGATTTGGGACTAGTCCCTATAGGATTTTTCCAAGTGTATATTATCATGTATGTTTCTCGCCTGCATTCCATTGAGTACAAACTAAGGGACTTCAACCGTTCCCAGTAATTTAGGTGCTTTTATCTTACTTATACATGCCGTGAAAGTTCTCTGTATATATTCTCAAGGTCTGCAATTTCGCCTGCTTTGAAAGGGGCAGTTAAATGTGCAGCAATATTTCAACATAGAGAGAACAAGCGATTTGTTTTGAAGTTTTGAAGGTTCTCATTATCCCTATCATTTTCCTAGATGTGGTAGATACATTGTTGTGATTTTTGAAAGTGAGATTCTCTGACATTATCACTCCCAGGTCCTTCACATTAGTTTTTCGCTCTATTGTGTGGTTGGAATTTGTTTTATACTCCGATACCATATTCCGATACCATATTTCCACAGCAGAATAATTGAAATTTGTCTTTATTGAACTTCATATTGTTTTCTGCGGCCCATTTAAGATTTAGTTGATGTCCGCTTGGAGATTTGCAGTGTCTTCGATGGATAACACTGCCGTGCAAATTCGGGTGTCATCCGCAGAGGACGACACGGTGCTGTGACTTTCATTTCTGTCTGTCAGATATGGGGATGAGGAACAGGATGGGAGAGAGTACTGTACCTTGTGGAACAGTTTTTCACTGTAGCCGCCTGACTTTACTATTACTCTGTGTTCTATTTGTCAGGAAGTTATAGATTCATCTACCCACTTTTCCTGTTATTCCTTTATCATGCATTTTGTGTGCTATTACACCATGATCGCACTTGTCGAAGGCTTTCGCAAAGTCTTTGTATACTACATCTACATTTTGTTTGTTCTCTAGAGCATCCAGGACCTTGTCATAGTGATCCAGAAGTTGAGACAGGCAGGAGCGACCTGCTCTAAATCCATGTTGCCCTGGGTTGTGCAACTGATGGGTATGTAAATGGGTAGCGTCCTTCCTCCTTATAACCCCTTTCAAAGATTTGTATGATGTGGGACGTCAGTGCTATCGGTCTATAATTCTTTGCAATTACTTTACTGCCACCTTTGTGGAGTGAGGCTATGTCTGTTGTCTTTAGTGACTGGGATGACCTGTGTCCATGTTTCGTCTCCATAGAATACTTAACGCACGTGAAAAGGTCTCTTGCAGTTTCTGATGAACACAGAGTTCCACGAGTCTGGGCCGGGACAGAGTGCATGGCCATGTCATTGCTTTTTCAGTCTTGTGGTTGTTGGGATAATATCAGAAGTTTTTGATTTAACCAAATTTTGAGTCTTGGTCATAACAAAAATAATTTAGATTGTCGAGCCTTAGTCAGATTGAAGGCTCACTAAATGCCGAGTCATAGTGGGACTTCAGTATCACTCATTTCTTTGCTGTCACCTTGTAAGTCCCATCTTATTTAAGCAGGGGTCCTGTACTGGGTGTGGTTTTTGCCTTAGATTTAGCATAAACAAAGTATTTCAATTTAACTTATGGCTTTAAGTTCTTCCTGTGTTTCTTGTCTCCTATATGATTCCTTAAGCTTAAGTTCGATATTTGTTATTTCTCTGATCAGTGCTTCCTTTCATATTTCAGATATACTGGCCACTTTCAGCAGCTCTGTGGTTCTTCGCCTTAGCCTGTATAGGGAGTGTCTCTTTCTAATTTACATCTTTCTTTTTCTTTGGGTATGCTCAAGGCACATTCCCTTAAGTGCCACAGAGTTAATTCTTCTAGGCAGAGGTTCGGATCCGTGTTTAGGATATCTTCCCAGCTTATTTCATTTAGTAGCCATTTATTGGGCCATTCCCGTAGCCTGGTAAAGTCTTCCTGTAATATGTAGTAGTTTTTTCTAACCATTAGTTGTCCCCATCCACAAATATTGAGACAGAATTCTGTTTAACCTGGAAAATCATATGTACCGGGAAAAATGTGGATCGTAGAACTTGTACATGTTATACAGAATACATATTCCATTTGTTACATTTCTCCACTCTTACAATACCTGTCTTACTCTTGCTATCAGTATGTCAAGTGTTTTTTTTTTTATCCATTGTAGTACCTTCCCGGTTACTCCTAACTGGTGTCAGATTTGTAAGCTGCACTCTCTGAGGGTCCATATGAATGTCGTTTGATAATTTTAAAACTTGCGTAATTAGATCAAAGTATATAATACCGATAAGTTGATGAATACCACCTGTGCAACACCTGAGGATCTTTGAGAGACGTTTTGCCTATTAAATGACTTAATTTAATACAGACTCATGAGATAGGAGACTTTTAAAATTAAACGACGTATATACATACACTAATTAAATACATTTATTGAACACATTTAAATCCCGAGACCATAATCACTGATGTTTTTATTGAGTTTTGATGAACGAGAGATGTGTAACACTGGATTATCTTTATTAACGAAACGTTCTGTCATCAGCAGTTTCTTCAGCGGAGAAGTGGAGATAACGGGAGTAGAAAGATAATTTTAAGGTGTTCGATCCCTTAGCGTTGATAGGTGTCCAGTCCCTGAGCTAAACATTTCTTTACCAAACCACGGAACGGGTGGGATTTGAACCCATGGCAAGTGAGTCCTAAAACTCACAGGCCAGTGTGTTAACCACTGTACTAGCTGGCTACAATAAGATTCGTCCAACTAGGTATATTTCTGTACACCATAGGGAGGTTAGCATGGGCCACTACTGTGACCACAAATGCAGGTTTTTACAGATGAATCCCACACTAGTCACGCTGTTGTGGTGGCCCATGATAACTTCCCTATGATATATAAAAATATACCTAGTTGGATAAATTTTATTAGATCCAGCTGGCCCAGTGGTTAACGCACTGGCCTTTGAGTTTTAAGACTCGCCATGGGTTCAAATCCCACCCGTTCCGTGGTTTGCAATCGTGTTATGATTTCGTGGTCCACTGTCTCGAATACTTAAGTGGAGGGAGTCAGTAAATTTGTCGGTCATGAACGGCCTTTATGAATCATTGTTGACTTTAAGGTATCATAGCAAGGTGGCCTTTTATTGTATCTGCTAATATTGATTCTAATAATCTGTCTACTAATAAGGTAAGGCTTATTGGTGGTAATTTGATGGTAGGAACTTATCCCCTGATATGAAGATAAGAATTACAACAACAATCTTTCACATCCCTGACACGACAGTCTCTTGCAGTGCCGTATTGAACAGCTCTCATGTCTATTATATATAGTATAGGGTATCTAGCTGCGTACTAACTTTCACTTGGACTCTGCCTCTGGGCCCGGGGAGTTATTTTGATTTAATCGGTTTGATACACATGTCCCTGGTGAATATTACTTGATTTATTGTCTTCAAAGCCTCTGTAATTTTTAATTATGTGGATATCATTTGTCTTGTGTGAAGACTGAGATAATCAATATCAGTAAGGTGTCCAGACGTAGTTTTAATTACGTTCGATTTTGCTTTGTCCTGTACACTTCCAAGAATCCTTTCAAAATTTCCTTGTATTTACTTGCAACTTTAATTTCATAGTTTTGTTTAGCTTTACTTATCGTATTTTATTATTTCGTAGCATGAACATGTTGGTACGTAATGTGACCTGATGATTCTGTAAATTGTTTATTTGGGATAATTCTTATTCGATCTAAATTCTCCGTGGTGAATAAATATTCTTTGGGCGGCTTGTACATTTAAAAGAATGTATTTTTGGCAGTGTTTCTCATTACTGATTGTAAGATCTTCAATACAATCACTAGTCGGGTAACCACAGTCAGTGTTACAATACAATCACTAGTCAGTGGGTGAAGGGGTACCTTGAAGCTGGTGAAGGGGTACCTTGAAGCTGGTGAAGGGGTACCTTGAAGCTGGTGAAGGGGTACCTTGAAGCTGGTGAAGGGGTACCTTGAAGCTGGTGAAGGGGTACCTTGAAGCTGGTGAAGCAAACAGTGAGTTGTGAGTCTGGTAATAACTTGATGAAAGATCCTTAGTACAAATGAGACTTGAGACGGAATTAGATAGCCCATGAGGTTACACGATGGTAGTGTTGTGAGCTGAACGAAGCTTAACTTGGTAGAATATCAGTTTTTAGTGGTTTCGAGACGTTATATCTTCCAGGTCTTTGATCCACGGTGTCGTTGATAGCTTTAATCAAACTTCCAGGCATTTCCGATATCTAAAATCAGTTCTGTGCACTGTCCATCTTTTTACCCGAAATTCTCTGCATACTAAGGGGCTTTCTGCATGCACACCTAAATATCACCCACCTCTGTACACACATTGTATCATGCTGAAATAAAGAATCTTTAATCCTGTGGAGGACACATTCGTTGCTGAGGTCGTGTTGCCGGCAGATAGACTTCTGCCTCTCCTATACACTTCTTGGTACATTGTTCGTACGTGATGTAGACGTTTGCTGTGGAAGAGGTGTAGGACTATGGTGAGGTCCTTGATTGAGGGTGAATATAGAGTGGCCACGATGATGTTTCTAAAGCGAGCCCCTGGGGAGTGTTCCTGCCAGCATCACCAAATGGGAGAACTAGGAACTTCGTGATGGAAAATTCCGTGGGGTTTCGTTGAGGATGGCTTGAACCTTGAGCACTCTGTTCTGGATGAAGACAAGGGAAACGAAGACGTGTGAAAGCTTGTTTATACACACTTGTCTTCACGGAAACAAAGATCGGAGATGCGAATAGATTTCAATAAGAAATCAATTATTACACACCTTTTGTTGCGAGTGTCGTAATGTAGAGTGTACAATATCTCCGTAATGAGTAAATCACATTACACACACAACCCGCACATATAAAAAGAGAGGAGCTTACGGCGACCTTTCGGTCCGACTTGTACTTGTAAATGGTCCAAGTCGGACCGAAACGTCGTCGTAAGCTCCTCTTTTTATATGTGCGGGTTGTGTGTGTATTGTTCCAGTCACGGTATTGTGCCTTTTTTGTTATTTATGAGTAAATCACATGTGCAAAATTGGGGTATCTTCACTGTCGTAACGCTTCGCCTGTGCAGCAGGCAGAATTCCTCCGTATCTCTGGTTTAGTCTAATGGACCGACCACTTATTAAAACTGAGGGACTAATCACTTCAAACTTACCTCTCAATTTCCTCAGCTGTCCCAAGTGTTAATTTTGTTTAACCCACTGGCGGTCTCCCACCGAGGCCGGGTGACCCGAAAAAAGAAACAAAAGCTTTTCTCCTTTTTTTTTTTTACTTTTAGTAATTGATAAGGAGAAGGGGTTACTAGCTTCTTAATCCCTAGTGTTAATATTGCCTGTATTAGACTGAAGAAGCCTACTGCGCAGGCGGAAAGTTTCAACAAAGATACTCACGTGTCTTACTCATCTATTTTGTATAATTTATAATGCATCTGTTTTGTATAATTTATAATGCAATAATTATCTGAGACAGCAGTGGCATGGACACCAGGTGTCCACTTAATGTGCTTGTTTACCTCCAGTGCCGCCTCTACCCTCACCATGAGTGACTCGTCCATTAGCTTACCTTGTAAATAAAGAATTTTTCACTGCAGTACTGCTTAAGATCTCAGAGGAAGATATACAGTCTTGCCTTATACTGTGTGCCAGTGTGTCTTGTACTGTCTGCCAGTGTGTCTTGTACTGTGTGCCAGTGTGTCTTGTACTGTGTGCCAGTGTGTCTTGTACTGTGTGCCAGTGTGTCTTGTACTGTGTGCCAGTGTGTCTTGTACTTGTCTGCCAGTGTGTCTTGTACTCAGGGATCTGCCAGTGTGTCTTGTACTGTCTGCCAGTGTGTCTTGTACTGTCTGCCAGTGTGTCTTGTACGGTGCCAGTGTGTCTTGTACTGGCCAGTGTGTCTTGTGTACTGTCTGCCAGTGTGTCTTGTACTGTCTGCCAGTGTGTCTTGTACTGTGTGCCAGTGTGTCTTGTACTGTGTGCCAGTGTGTCTTGTACTGTGTGCCAGTGTCTGTCTTGTAGTGTCTTGTACTGTGTGCCAGTGTGTCTTGTACTGTTGCCAGTGTGTCTTGTACTGTGTGCCAGTGTGTCTTGTACTGTGTGCCAGTGTGTCTTGTACTGTGTGCCAGTGTGTCTTGTACTGTCTGCCAGTGTGTCTTGTACTGTGTGCCAGTGTGTCTTGTACTGTGTGCCAGTGTGTCTTGTACTGTCTGCCAGTGTGTCTTGTACTGTCTGCCAGTGTGTCTTGTACTGTTGCCAGTGTGTCTTGTACTGTCTGCCAGTGTGTCTGTACGTTGCCATTGCTTACTGTCTGCCAGTGTGTCTTGTACTGTCTGCCAGTGTGTCTTGTACTGTTGCCAGTGTGATCTGTGTCGACTGTTGCCAGTGTGTCTTGTACTGTTGCCAGTGTGTCTTGTACTGTGTGCCAGTGTGTCTTGTACTGTGCAGTGTCACTAGTGTGTCTTGTACTGTTGCCAGTGTGTCTTTGTTGCCACTGTAGTCGCCAGTGTGTCTTGTACTGTGTGCCAGTGTTGTACTTGTCCAGTGCTGACTGTTGCCAGTGTGTCTTGTACTGTTGCCAGCTTGTGTTCCAGTGTGTTACTGTCGTGTCTTTTGTTGCCAGTGTGTCTTGTACTGTGCATGGCTTGACTGTGTGCCAGTGTCGTACTGTGTGCCAGTGTCTTGTACTTGTCCACTGTAGTTGCCAGTGTGTCTTGTACTGTTTGTGCCAGTGTGTCTTGTACTGTGTGCCAGTGTGTCTTGTACTGTCTGCCAGTGTGTCTTGTACTGTCTGCCAGTGTTCTTGTACTGTTGCAGTGTGTCTTGTACTGTCTGCCAGTGTGTCTTGTACTGTCTGCCAGTGTGTCTTGTACTGTCTGTCAGTGTCTTGTACTGTTGCCAGTGTGTCTTGTACTGTTGCCAGTGTGTCTTGTACTGTGTGCAGTTGTCTTGTACTGTGTGAGTTGTCTTGTACTGTGTGCCAGTGTGTCTTGTACTGTGTGCCAGTGTGTCTTGTACTGTTGCCAGTGTGTCTTGTACTGTCTGCCAGTGTGTCTTTTACTGTCTGCCAGTGTGTCTTTTACTGTCTGCCAGTGTGTCTTGTACTGTCTGCCAGTGTGCTTGTACTGTCTGCCAGTGTGTCTTGTACTGTCTGCCAGTGTGTCTTGTACTGTCTGCCAGTGTGTCTTGTACTGTCTGCCAGTGTGTCTTGTACTGTCTGCCAGTGTGTCTTGTACTGTCTGCCAGTGTGTCTTGTACTGTGTGCCAGTGTGTCTTGTACTGTCTGCCAGTGTGTCTTGTACTGTCTGCCAGTGTGTCTTGTACTGTTGCCAGTGTGTCTTGTACTGTCTGCCAGTGTGTCTTGTACTGTTGCCAGTGTGTCTTGTACTGTGTGCCAGTGTGTCTTGTACTGTGTGCCAGTGTGTCTTGTACTGTCTGCCAGTGTGTCTTGTACTGTCTGCCAGTGTGTCTTGTACTGTGTGCCAGTGTGTCTTGTACTGTGTGCCAGTGTGTCTTGTACTGTGTGCCAGTGTGTCTTGTACTGTGTGCCAGTGTGTCTTGTACTGTGTGCCAGTGTGTCTTGTACTGTGTGCCAGTGTGTCTTGTACTGTCTGCCAGTGTGTCTTGTACTGTGTGCCAGTGTGTCTTGTACTGTCTGCCAGTGTGTCTTGTACTGTCTGCCAGTGTGTCTTGTACTGTCTGCCAGTGTGTCTTGTACTGTCTGCCAGTGTGTCTTGTACTGTGTGCCAGTGTGTCTTGTACTGTGTGCCAGTGTGTCTTGTACTGTCTGCCAGTGTGTCTTGTACTGTCTGCCAGTGTGTCTTGTACTGTCTGCCAGTGTGTCTTGTACTGTCTGCCAGTGTGTCTTGTACTGTGTGCCAGTGTGTCTTGTACTGTCTGCCAGTGTGTCTTGTACTGTGTGCCAGTGTGTCTTGTACTGTGTGCCAGTGTGTCTTGTACTGTGTGCCAGTGTGTCTTGTACTGTGTGCCAGTGTGTCTTGTACTGTGTGCCAGTGTGTCTTGTACTGTGTGCCAGTGTGTCTTGTACTGTCTGCCAGTGTGTCTTGTACTGTGTGCCAGTGTGTCTTGTACTGTGTGCCAGTGGGTCTTTTACTGTCTGCCAGTGGGCCTTGTACTGTCTGCCAGTGGGCCTTGTACTGTCTGCCAGTGGGTCTTGTACTGTCTGCCAGTGGGCCTTGTACTGTCTGCCAGTGTGTCTTGTACTGTGTGCCAGTGGTCTTGTACTGTTGCCAGTGGGTCTTGTACTGTTGCCAGTGGTCTTGTATTGTTGCCAGTGGGTCTTGTACTGTCTGCCAGTGGGTCTTGTACTGTCTGCCAGTGGGCCTTGTACTGTCTGCCAGTGTGTCTTGTACTGTCTGCCAGTGGGTCTTGTACTGTCTGCCAGTTTGTCTTGTACTGTCTGCCAGTGGGTCTTGTACTGTCTGCCAGTGGGCCTTGTACTGTCTGCCAGTGGGCCTTGTACTGTCTGCCATTGTCCAGCACAGTAATGTTTCGTCATGCCTTAATATACATATTTGCTCTTCCACTTAATTCACTTGATGCCTTCTTGATTGTGTCAGTACTAGTGTATTGGACTTGAAGATATTTATTGTGTACTAGTGTTACTGTTTTGGTGGGGGAATGTGGTGGGAGGGGAGGCGGAAGGAGGAATAAGTGTGTGAGAGGGGGGAATATGGGAAGTTCGTTTTAAGTAGGGTAAAGTGAAGGGGGGTATAGTGGTTGAGGCACTGGTTTAGTGGGGATAACTTAGTTGTGTAATGGTTGGTTGAGTATTCATTGTGTGTATATTGACTGACCAGCAACTACCAGGCTGAGGGACTGGCCGGCACCTGCCAGGTCTTGAGGGACTGGCCGGCACCTGCCAGGTCTTGAGGGACTGGCCGGCACCTGCCAGGTCTTGAGGGACTGGCCGGCACCTGCCAGGTCTTGAGGGACTGGCCGGCACCTGCCAGGTCTTGAGGGACTGGCCGGCACCTGCCAGGTCTTGAGGGACTGGCCGGCACCTGCCAGGTCTTGAGGGACTGGCCGGCACCTGCCAGGTCTTGAGGGACTGGCCGGCACCTAGCAGGTCTTGAGGGACTGGCCGGCACCTAGCAGGTCTTGAGGGACTGGCCGGCACGTAGCAGGGCTTGAGGGACTGGCCGGCACGTAGCATGGCTTGAGGGACTGGCCGGCACGTAGCATGGCTTGAGGGGCTGGCCGGCACGTAGCATGGCTTGAGGGACTGGCCGGCACGTAGCAGGGCTTGAGGGACTGGCCGGCACGTAGCAGGGCTTGAGGGACTGGCCGGCACGTAGCAGGGCTTGAGGGACTGGCCGGCACGTAGCAGGGCTTGAGGGACTGGCCGGCACGTAGCAGGGCTTGAGGGACTGGCCGGCACGTAGCAGGGCTTGAGGGACTGGCCGGCACGTAGCAGGGCTTGAGGGACTGGCCGGCACGTAGCAGGGCTTGAGGGACTGGCCGGCACCTAGCAGGGCTTGAGGGACTGGCCGGCACCAAGCAGGGCTTGAGGGACTGGCCGGCACCTAGCAGGGCTTGAGGGACTGGCCGGCACCTAGCAGGGCTTGAGGGACTGGCCGGCACCTAGCAGGGCTTGAGGGACTGGCCGGCACCTAGCAGGGCTTGAGGGACTGGCCGGCACCTAGCAGGGCTTGAGGGACTGGCCTGGCACCTACAGGGCTTGAGGGACTGGCTGGCACCAAGCAGGGCTTGAGGACTGGCCGGCACCTAGCAGGGCTTGAGGGACTGGCGCACCTGAGGGCTTGAGGGACTGGGGCACTAGCAGGGCTTGAGGGACTGGCCGG
Source organism: Cherax destructor (assembly GCA_009830355.1). Classification (NCBI taxonomy): domain Eukaryota; kingdom Metazoa; phylum Arthropoda; class Malacostraca; order Decapoda; family Parastacidae; genus Cherax; species Cherax destructor. Next base: position 125,346 of record WNWK01003977.1, on the reverse strand, counting down.
CACCTAGCAGGGCTTGAGGGACTGGCCGGCACCTAGCAGGGCTTGAGGGACTGACAACCTCACGACTTCAACTACAGTCTCCAGTATTGTTCCCGACTGGACACATTTTGGTTATGTTGGGTAAGGCTTCGTTGTGTTTGGGTGGGTTTGCTTTTATTGGGTTTGGATAGAAAGGTGAAACTTCTGGGTTATAAAGATACCTAAGTATTGGACATTGAGTATACATTGTATGTACACCAATTTCATATAAGTTGTTCGAGCGCCTGTGGCACTTTGTCTGTGATTTACTCTACTGTGAACCCTGAGGTGTGTACTCTGGTACTGAATAATGTAACACTTGAGTGTAGGTACCAGTACCGTCACTCGGGTGTAGGTACCAGTACCATCACTCGGGTGTAGGTACCAGTACCATCACTCGGGTGTAGGTACCAGTACCATCACTCGGGTGTAGGTACCAGTACCATCACTCGGGTGTAGGTACCAGTACCATCACTCGGGTGTAGGTACCAGTACCGTCACTGGTGTGGGTACCAGTACCATCACTCGGGTGTAGGTACCAGTACCATCACTCGGGTGTAGGTACCAGTACCATCACTCGGGTGTAGGTACCAGTACCATCACTCGGGTGTAGGTACCAGTACCATCACTCGGGTGTAGGTACCAGTACCATCACTCGGGTGTAGGTCCAGTACCATCACTCGGGTGTGAGGTACCAGTACCATCACTCGGTGTAGGTACCAGTACCATCACTCGGTGAACCAGTACCATCACTCGGGTGTAGGTACCAGTACCATCACTCGGGTGTAGGTACCAGTACCGTCACTGGTGTGGGTGCCAGTACCGTCACTGGTGTGGGTGCCAGTACCGTCACTCTGGTGTGGGTGCCAGTACCGTCACTCTGGTGTAGCACCAGTACCATCATTACCTTACATTTCACTGACACTATGGGACTGATCTCCCGCCTCTGCTTCAAACTGGTCCAAGCTATGAGACTCAAGACTGTATCAAGCCTGAAACTCATTATATCAGCTTCCATTCTTTTCATTTCATAATCTCTGTATTGAACTGTGAAGCACCTGGAGGGCGAAACGTATCTTATTCACCTTCTTTCTGGTTTCACCACTTTCTGTCTTGGAAGTCAAAGTGAGTAAGACAGTTTCCTTGTGGGAATAATAATAATATTATCATTATTTCTATAAGTACATGATACAACTTATACAGACCATAGTTAACATCAGTGACATACTATATAGAAAGTCCCTGGTTACTCTCTAGAACGCAGGCGGGAGAGATACATGATCATATACACTTGGAAAATCCTAGAGGGATTAGTACCAAACTTGCACACGAAAATCACTCCCTATGAAAGCAAAAGACTCAGCAGGAGATGCAACAGTCCCTTAATGAAAAGGAGGGGTGTCACTAGCACGATAAGAGACAACACAATAAGTGTCAGGGGCCCGAGATTGTTCAACTGCATCCCAGCATACACAAGGGGGATTACCAATAGACCCCTGGTTGTCTTCAAGCAGGCACTGGACAAGCACCTAAAGTCAGTACCTGACCAGCCGGGCTGTGGTTCGTACGTCGGTTTGCGTGCGGCCAACAGTAACAGCCTGGTTGATCAAGCCCTGATCCACCATGAGGCCTGGTCACAGACCGGGCCGCGGGGCGTTGACCCCCGGAACCCTCTCCAGGTAAACTCCAGGTATGCAGAGCATTTCCCGCAACATAGGTTAATTTTGTCCCAAGGATGTGACCCCACACAAGTCTGTTAACACCCAGGTACCTACTTACTGCTAGGTGAATAGTGACAGCAGGTGTCCTAATGTTTCCGCCCGTACTGGGGATCGAACCACGGACCTCAATGTGTGAGCTGAGTAACGAGCTACGGGACACCCGTAAATCGATGTAAATTTGTTATCTGTTGCAGGTCAGTTGTGTTGCAGGTGATGACTAAGGTTTGTTGTGTTTCAGGTGGCTGTGCGGGTTCGACCCCTCACCAGTGAAGAGAAACAGAAAGGTTGCTACCGTATCATTCAAGCCATCGACACCAAGGTGAGGCTCCACTCTTTACTACACTACCATCAATAACCTTTGAAGTAATCTGTCAACACTGCTTTTTTTTTTTCTATCTCTCTATCTCTCTATCTCTCTCTATCTCTCTCTATCTCTCTCTATCTCTCTCTATCTCTCTCTATCTCTCTCTATCTCTCTCTATCTCTCTCTATCTCTCTCTATCTCTCTCTATCTCTCTCTATCTCTCTCTATCTCTCTCTATCTCTCTCTATCTCTCTCTATCTCTCTCTATCTCTCTCTCTCTCTCTCTCTCTCTCTCTCTCTCTCTCATCTCTCTCTCTCTCTCTCTCTCTCTCTCTATCTACTCTCTCTCTCTCTCTCTCTATCTCTTCTCTATCTCTCCCATCTCTCTCTCATCTCTCTCATCTCCTCTCTACTCTCTATCTCTCTCTCTCTCTCTATCTCTCTCTCTCTCTCTCTATCTCTCTCTATCTCTCTCTCTCTCTCTCTCTCTCGTACTTCTCATAATGCACACCTTTCCCTTTCCTCACACATATTATTGAACTGGAGGACGCGGTGGGCCCTGCAGACTATCAGCAAGTTATACAGAGTCTAGCAGGACCTGGGTGTTTGTTCCTCCTCATTCAACAGGAATCATCACCTTAAAACTAATCTGTCGACTGAGGATCGAGCACATGCACTTCACTAGGTAGGTGGTGCTCCTGTCCCTCTTGTGTAGCTTTTGATGTACAGTGATACGTAGTTTAACAGTTTGACCACGAATCTGGCCATAGTTTTCATAATTACCGAGGTGCCTGCAGGGACCTCGAGGAACTTTTAGAAGGGTATTTTAGCATTAATAAGGTTTTAATTTATGTGGGTTATTATAACTTGGTACGATGGTATTTATTTATATTTAGTACTTATGTTCCTTGTTTTTGTTATTTTTATGCATTTTTATTGCATATAATATTTTTTATGGCTATGAGCACTGAATGACTTAGTGTTCAGTTCATATCACAACTACTAGTACTACTACTAGTTACTACTACTAGTACATCTCTCCCCCTTTCTTGTAGTTTAGCGCTGTATCTGGTCGAGAGGGGGTAACCCCCGGAACACCCTCCAGGTAGGTAGACCATATGTGTGTTTCTTACATGTTAATGACCAGTTGTAACCTTCCTTGACATTACAATAAGTAAACCATGGTAGCATTCCATCGATACGGCTGAGATTTGTATGAGTTGAGGTAGAATAATAGCTCTTAGTTGTCCAGTCTGGACACTGGCTGTTGTCAGAGTCTGGACACGTCCGTCTGTCACTCTTGCAGATTAATGTAAATATTTTTTTTTTACTGTTGTGGAATTTAGGAGTTTTGTCGGTGTTAAGTTCGTAGCTGATCTAAGTGGAGCTAAACTAAGAGTTTTCAGGCTGTATTGTCTCAATATTACAGTGTTGTCTAACCATTTAATATTGTCCACACTGTCGCTAGTATTGTCCACACTGAAATTAGTATTGACCACACTGACATCAATATTGACAACACTGACATCAATAAGTCTTAAACTACTAATATGTCGTCGTCAAGGCTGGTAGTACTGACCAAACAAGAATGCTGATTGTGATATTCACATTACCGTAGCCACTGTAATATTATGTAGTCTGTAGATTGATCACTACAAAGTTACTTCTACAGTGTTGTAATCGCCTGGATTCGACTGAATACAAGGAGAATAAGGTACCTACGTAGGTGTTGTAACCGTCTTGTTCGTCTAGCTGACGGCATTGCACGAAGTAATTAGGGAACGGGTGGGATTTGAACCCACGGCAAGCGTGTCGTAAAACACACAGGTCAGTACCATGGGGTCCCCACTCGTTCTGTGATTTATTTAGTGTGATAATGTCGCATGCCACAGGGACATGCTTGTGTATCAGTGGTGTTATGTACACATGTTTAAGACAATATGTTGTTTTTGTTAACAGGAATACACTTGAACACTATATAAGGGCTAGTTACGACTGCCTTGTGATGGTCACACCAGGCAGTCGTAACTAGCCCTTATATAGTGTTCAAGGGATAGTTACGACTCCCTTGTGATGGTCACACCAGGCAGTCGTAACTAGCCCTTATATAGTGTTCAAGGGCTAGTTACGACTCCCTTGTGATGGTCACACCATGGTGATTTAAAGATAAAGGTTGTAAAATAAGTTTTAATTGGAGATAACGTTTTTTTTTTCACTTTGTAGATCTTTGTCAAGTTTTAGAGGTTACTCGATGCTATTGCAAAGTTCCGACACTACATTAGTCTGGGAGGTCGAAGGTTCGAGCCTTCTGAGTTACACTTACCTTTTGCAGAGGTTACAGTTAGCATGTACATTAGAGGTGAGGTGTAGTAGTAGAGGTGAGCCAACTCTTGGAACGATAATTTTCAAGACATTAACAAAGGTGAAGCTGCATGTGGATAGTAGTTGCATGAGCAGGAATCACTCAAGTGTTAAAATCAAAGTTTATATGACTTAGTGCAAGATTTCTGGGTCAGTGGTGTGTGGGGGAGGGGAGAACACTTGTATAAAGTTCAAAACATTTATTAAAGCAGAGGTATGGGTACGAGTGGCTTCATCAGCCATAATTAAAGCTACTGATTCTACACAAATGTCCTTCACAGTCTTTGGGTATCACTATACTACTTACAGCCAGTGGTGGGAGTAATGGAACAATGCAGCAGGTCTACTGGGCAATGCTAGGTTTGGAATCTCCTGATTAAGGTTTGGTAACTGTCCGTGTAATGTGTGCTAGAAGCTTGGGTTAACTAAGAACACCTTCCTTTTCTTCATAGTCTTCCGGCCCTGTGCCCTTCCTTGACGGTGAGTCTGGCACCTTGCTCAGAGGTCAGGTGTGAATCTTTGTCTCGTGGACGACACGAGCGTTAAGTACAGGTATGTTAATACTGACAGATTGTGGGAATAAGACACGTGCACAGTAAAGACACTAAATATTTCTGTTCTGCATGTGTCTTACTGTATTTCCACAACGTGCGATTATATTGAATTTTGCATGCAGGACAAGCTTTTATTGTCACGACGTTTAGCTTCGTGTGGAAACTAAACTCAAGATAAACGTTATCGCAATAAAAACTTGCTCTGCAGATAGCTTTTATTCTGTCATGTCGGCATCTTACCCTTGTATCCAAGTATATTGGTGGTCTTGTAATGTGGTGTTTAAGCTGCGTGAAGTCTCTGCTATGGCCCATCCATCACATTCATCACAAGGATTGATGCATACTGACACTGGGGTTATCTGAGTGGTGTGGTCCGATCTGATGGTAACTTGCATTGTTTTTGAGAGGGATGACTGCTGCATTAGTGCCATTTTTCTTCGATGTCTGTGTTACTATACCAGAAATGTTTCATGTGGGGAAGAATGAGATGTCTGTCGGAATATTCGTCCTCTTTCGAGGTTAAAATTTTCTAGCTCGTCAGCAATCGTAGATGAAGTGTTTAATGCCACTTTCCTCTTGTAGATGTTGGAGGCTGTATCTAAACTTGAGGAGAAACAGAATATTAACCTCTGTTTAGTCGTCCCGTCGTAGTGAGAGGAAAAAATGTTTAAGACACAATACGCGATTTATGGCATTTTATTGAGGAAAGGTCTCGTCCACGAGGGACTTATTAATTCACAGAGAAAAACAGAGCCTATGTATTGACATGTCGGTATATTCAGCCATTTATAGAATAGACAGAGAAGTGTATGAGGTTCTTGTTTGGCTTGCGGTAAAACTTTAGAAGTTGTTGCTCTTGTTTTATGATTTCGACGTGAAGGATTGCATGGTATTGTCCCATCCTTGGACTGTACTCTGGATGGAAGAGTCGTCCTTGTGTAGGTGTAATTACCAGGATATCTACGTAACACGACTGTGTTACCTATCTATCCTAGGCGCTGTATGACCCCTCCCTTAGTTGTTTATAATTGTCAGTCAGCTAGGTTACCAACCACCTCCCTCCGTCTCCCTGACAGGGACCCTTCCTCCCTCTCTTCCTCCCAGGGACCCTTCCTCCCTCTCTCCCTCCCAGGGACCCTTCCTCTCTCCCTCCCAGGGACCCTTCCTCCCTCTCTCCCTTCCAGGGACCCTTCCTCCCTCTCTCCTTTCCAGGGACCCTTCCTCTCTCCCTCCCAGGGACCCTTCCTCTCCCTCCCAGGGACCCTTCCTCCCCTCTCCCTCCCAGGGACCCTTCCTCCCCTCTCCCTCCCAGGGACCCTTCCTCCCCTCTCCCTCCCAGGGACCCTTCCTCAACCCTCTCCCTCCCAAGGACCCTTCCTCCCCCTCTCCCTCCCAGGGACCCTTCCTCCCCCTCTCCCTCCCAGGGACCCTTCCTCCCCCTCTCCCTCCCCCTCTCCCTCCCCCTCTCCCTCCCAGGGACCCTTCCTCTCCCTCCCAGGGACCCTTCCTCCCCCTCTCCCTCCCAGGGACCCTTCCTTCCCTCTCCTCCCAGGGACCCTTCCTCCCTCTCTCCCTCCCAGGGACCCTTCCTCCCTCTCTCCCTCCCAGGGACCCTTCCTCCCTCTCTCCCTCCCAGGGACCCTTCCTCCCTCTCTCCCTCCCAGGGACCCTTCCTCCCTCTCTCACTCCCAGGGACCCTTCCTCCCTCTCTCCCTCCCAGGGACCCTTCCTCCCTCTCTCCTCCCAGGGACCCTTCCTCCCTCTCTCCCCCCCAGGGACCCTTCCTCCCTCTCTCCCTCCCAGGGACCCTTCCTCCTCCCTCCCAGGGACCCTTCCCTCTCCCTCCCAGGGACCCTTCCTCCCCCTCTCCCTCCCAGGGACCTCCCCCTCTCCCTCCCAGGGACCCTTCCTCCCCTCTCCCTCCCAGGGACCCTTCCTCCCTCTCCCTCCCAGGGACCCTTCCTCCCTCTCCCTCCCAGGGACCCTTCCTCCTCTCCTCCCAGGGACCCTTCCTCCCTCTCTCCCTCCCAGGGACCCTTCCCTCCCTCTCTCCCTCCCAGGGACCCTTCCTCCCTCTCTCCCTCCCAGGGACCCTTCCTCCCTCTCTCCCTCCCAGGGACCCCTCTCTCCCTCCCAGGGACCCTTCCTCCCTCTCCCTCCCAGGGACCCTTCCTCCCTCTCTCCCTCCCAGGGACCCTTCCTCCCTCTCTCCCTCCCAGGGACCCTTCCTCCCTCTCTCCCTCCCAGGGACCCTTCCTCCCTCTCTCCCTCCCAGGGACCCTTCCTCCTCTCTCCTCCCAGGGACCCTTCCTCCTCTCTCCTCCCAGGGACCCTTCCTCCTCTCTCCTCCCAGGGACCCTTCCTCCTCTCTCCTCCCAGGGACCCTTCCTCTCTCTCCTCCCAGGGACCCTTCCTATCTCCCTCCCAGGGACCCTTCCTCCCTCCCTCCCAGGGACCCTTCCTCTCTTCCTCCCTGGGACCCTTCCTCTCTTCCTCCCTGGGACCCTTCCTCTCTTCCTCCCGGGACCCTTCCTCTTCCTCCCGGGACCCTTCCTCTCTCCTCCCAGGACCCTTCCTCCTCTTCCTCCCAGGGACCCTCCCTCTCTCCCTCCCAGGGACCCTTCCTATCTTCCTCCCAGGGACCCTTCCTCCCTCTCTTCCTCCCAGGGACCCTTCCTCCCTCTCTTCCTCCCAGGGACCCTTCCTCCCTCTCTTCCTCCCAGGGACCCTTCCTCCCTCTCTTCCTCCCAGGGACCCTTCCTCCCTCTCTTCCCCCCAGGGACCCTCGCATGTAGATGAACTTAAGTATATTTACGTATAGGTACAATTATCATAGTGTAAATTACCTAGGATAACCAAAATTTTAAAGTGGCTTATTTCCATTGTGGCCCCGCCTCTTCACTGGTTGCTACTGTGTTCACACACTCCGGGCTTCAAGAACCTTATCGTACCTCATCTTAAAGCTGTGTATGGACCCTGCTTCTATCACTGCACTGCCCAGGTAGTTGCACTTGCAACTAGGCTGTTACTGTGATCACGCTATTCATGCTAGTGAAGATCTCTTGATCCAAGGAATTCCCAGTAGCTTCCCTTTCCTCGCATCAAACCTGATTATTTCCATTTCCTCTGTAACCCTAGGTTTATCCTTAAGTTATATTTACAATACATAAATGATCAAAGGTTACATATACATCATTCTAGTTACCTACAGGTAAAATTGTATAATCATGATAAGTGTACTACAGTGTATTACCATTATAAATTCTATCAAGGTTACATACCTACAAAAGTTACACTTACTATACCATGACACTGTACACAAAGTGTACACTGTATACACTATAGGTTACACTGTATCACTAAGGGTACATGTATCACAGGTTACACTGATACATAGTGTACACTTAACTAAAGGTACATGTTCACTTAAGTGTACACTGTAGTACACTGTAAGGTTACACTGTATCATATAAGGTGTACACTGTACACATAAGGTGTACACTGTATACACCAAGGTGTACACTGTATAAGGTGACACTGTATCACAAGGTGTACACTGTATCACTATAAGGTGTACACTGTATCACTATAAGGTGTACACTGTATCACTATAAGGTGTACACTGTATCACTATAAGGTGTACACTGTATCACTATAAGGTGTACACTGTATGCACTATAAGGTGTACACTATATAAGGTGTACACTGCATAAGGTACGTGCACATAGTCATTCACTATAAGGTGTACACTGTATCACTATAAGGTGTACATGATCACTATAAGGTGTACCACTTGTATGACTATAAGGTGTACACTGTATGCACTATAAGGTGTACACTGCCTAAGTACACTGACTATAAGGTGTACACGGGTATGCATATAAGGTTACACTGTATCACTATAAGTGTACACTGCTATAGTCACTGTATCACTATAAGGTGTACACTGTATGCACTATAAGGTACATTTCACTATAAGGTGTACACTGTATGCACTATAAGGTGTACACTGCTATAGGTACACTGCACTATAAGGTGTACACTGCAAGGTGTACACTAACATAAGGTGTACACTGTATCATAGGTACTGAAGTACTGTATACATGGTGCACTGTATCTTAGTTAACTGTATCACTATAAGGTACTGTATCTATAGTGTACACTTTGACTAAGGTCTTATGCATAGGTGTACACTGTTACTAAGGTGTACTGTATCATATAAGGTGTACACTATGCTATAAGGTACACTGTATCCTAAGTGTACATGTTGCATAAAGGTGTATTATGCACTAAAGGTCATACATAGTGACACTGATCCTAAGTACTATGCACTATAAGGTGTACATGTATCACTATAATACTTATATATAAGGTGTCTTAACAGGTGTACACTGTATCATAGGTTCATTGATATAGGTGTACTGTATCATTGTCATTACATAGACCTTTCATTAAGACACTGTTCTAAGGTGTACATAGACTATAAGGTGTACACTGTATGCCTAATGTCACTGTATGCAATTGTACACTGTATGCCTATAGGTGTACACTGTATGCTATAAGGTGTACTGTATACTATATGTCACTGTTGCATAGGTGTACACTCCAACATGTAGCATAAGTGTCACTGTATGATAATACACTGTATACTTAAGGTACACTTATGCACTTAAGGTTACACTGTATGCACTATAATGTACATGTAATATAAGGTGTACATGTATGCATATAAGGTTACACTGTATTAATAAGGTTACATTATCACTAAATACTGTGCACTAAAGTTACACTGTATGCTTAAGGTGTACTGTCAAGGTGTACACTGTATACACCAAGGTGTACACTGTATACACCAAGGTGTACACTGTATACACCAAGGTGTACACTGTATACACCAAGGTGTACACTGTATACACCAAGGTGTACACTGTATACACCAAGGTGTACACTGTATACACCAAGGTGTACACTGTATACACCAGGGTGTACACTGTATACACTATAAGGTGTACACTGTGTACACTATAAGGTACACTGTATGCCTATAAGGTACACTGTACACTATAAGGTGTACACTGTGTACACTATAAGGTGTACACTGTATGCACTATAAGGTGTACACTGTATGCACTATAAGGTGTACACTGTATGCACTATAAGGTGTACACTGTATGCACTATAAGGTGTACACTGTATGCACTATAAGGTGTACACTGTATGCACTATAAGGTGTACACTGCACTATAAGGTGTACACTGCACTATAAGGTGTACACTGCACTATAAGGTGTACACTGCACTATAAGGTGTACACTGCACTATAAGGTGTACACTGCACTATAAGGTGTACACTGCATCATATAAGGTGTACACTGCACTATAAGGTGTACACTGTATGCACTATAAGGTGTACATTAAACATTATCATCAAGGTATATAAACAACATGGCGAGTGTTTACAGTGTGGAACAAGTATCGTACACTTATTAACGTTATAAGAATCACTTGCAAACTCGTAAAATCGTTCCAGGATTCTTAAGACTAGTGTCTTGATGACTTTTAAACTCACGGTATCATTAACTAGTCTTACAACTTAGGCAGCGTTCGTTCCTATATCAACGTTATAAGTTACTGCAGTATCTCTCGCTGCCAGACGTACAAGATACTACAATATATTTCACTGCCAGACGTACAGGATACTACAGTATCTCTCGCTGCCAGACGCAAGTAGGGTTTTTATTGTTATTGTTGGTTAATTATAGGTAATAATGGATGTATATGAGAATAGAGGAAGTCACTTTAATAACTAATATCCGCACACGTGTGGGAAGACAGTTATTGAATGATAGACCTAACTTTATATAGGTACGGATACACCTAAGTACAATTATCACACGTAGTAACATATGCAATAAGATCACAGTAAACAAGTGATATCACAATATGCAAAATAACCACAGTGAAAAAATAGTGAAATTTGAATAGCTTTTGTGATTTCTCACATTATGAAGGATTAGTGACTATTCCTTGATAATGTGAAAAATAACGGAAGCGCTTGGAATTTCGCTATTTTTCACCTTTATTTTGCAGTAATGTATGTGTAAATTACCTAGAATAACCCACCAAAAAAAAGTCATAAATTAAAACCTGGGCAAAAAGAAAATATCAGAGTTGTTAAATTTCCAGAGTATGTTAAATCTAGAGCTGTATAACCCCTGTGGTTTAGCGCTTCTTTTTGATTATAATAATAATGTTAAATCTAGAAGGAGAGTTGAGAAGAGTTGAGTTTAAGGAGAGGTTGTAGTAGCGAGGTTGAGTGCAACAAACAGCTGATGTGATCAACATCGTTTGTGTGGTAAGAAACTGTTGTATGTGACGTACAACAATAAATGATTTGATTGTAACTGTTTACGTGGGTATAGATGTTAATTACAGAGGGTTGGAGGAGACTATAGAGTGGAGGAGTGTGGAGGTAGCAGGTGGAGTAGCGTGTAGTAATGGAGTGTACACACTGTGTAACCATGGTAGCGAACACTCACTACTACGCTACCACCCTTCCCCACACATTCCCCCTCCCGCCCCACACACCCACATGTATGTGTGTATATATATATATATACACACACAAACTAACATACGTATATAATGTCGTGCCGAATAGGTAAAACTTGCTATTTTGGCTTAAATAGCAATGCTCTTCTTGCCGTGTATAGGGTAAGCGAAAATTTGTTTATGCAGTAATTTCGCAAAAATCATTCTGAACCTAACGAAAACAAAAATATTTCACTGTTTGTTTATTATTAAATTATTGTAAACGTATCTAAAACATATTTAGTTGGATTAGGCTAAATTAAATTAAGCTTGTTATAATAAGGTTAGGTAAGTTTTCTAAAATTCTTTTGGTACAAAATTATTATTTTTACATTAACTTTAATGAAAAAAATATATATCTTTAAACGAATAAGAGAAAATTTTAGAAAGGACTTAATTTTAAATGAGTTCTTGCTAATTGACGAGTTTTACCTATACGGTGTTCGCTATTCGAACACTCCGATACTCACCCTCATTCCAGAATGCTGTTCAAGTGCTGTTACCAAACTAATTTATTCCCATAAGGAATTATGTAAATTAGATTAGTCAATTTCAGACCCCCAAAATACACTTATAAAAGCACTTACAATAATAAATTATATATATAATATGCACACACCCGTCATACATCCGCACAAATATACACACACTCGCCCCCTCACACACGAGGTGTCACAGTGGGCCCTTATAACCAGCGGCGTTCCACAGGGGTCAGTCCTAGGACCAGTGCTGTCTTTGGTATATGTGAATGACATAACGGAAGGGATACTCAGAAGTGTCCCTGTTTGCAGATGATGTGAAGTTAATGAGAATTAAATCGGTGAGGATTAAACAGGACTACAAAGAGACCTGGACAGGCTGGACACCTGGTCCAGCAACTGGCTCCTTGAATTTAACCCCACCAAATGCAAAGTCATGAAGATAGGGGAAGGGCAAAGAAGATCGCAGACAGAGTATAGGCTAGGTGGCCAAAGGCTGCAAACCTCGCTCAAGGAAAAGGATCTTGGGGTGAGTATAATAACAAGCACATCTCCTGAGGCGCACATCAACCAGATAACTGCTGCAGAATATGGGCGCCTGGCAAACCTGAGAACAGCGTTCCGATACCTCAGTAAGGAATCGTTCAAGACTCTGTACACCTTGTACGTCAGGCACATACTGAAGTATGCAGCACCAGTTTGGAACCCACACCTGGTCAAACACGTTAAGAAATTAGAGAAAATGCAAAGGTTTGCAACAAGACTAGTTCTAGAGGTAAGGGGAATGTCCTACGAAGAAAGGTTAAGGGAAATCGGCCTGACGACACTGGATGACAGGTGGGTTAGGGGCGACATGATTACATTTAAAATACTGCGAGGAATTGACAAGGTGGACAAAGACAGGATCTTCCAGAGATGGGACACAGAAACAAGGTCACAATTGGAAGTTGAAGAATTAGACTAGTCAAATAGATGTTAGGAAGTATTTCTTTAGTCATAGAGTTGTCAGGAAGTGGAATAGTCTGGCAAGTGATGTAGTGGAGGCAGGAACCATACATAATTTTAAGACGAGGTTTGATAAAGCTCATGTAGCAGGGAGAGAGAGGACCTAGTAGCAATCAGTGAAGAGGCGGGGCCAGAGCTATGACTCGACCCATGCAACCACAAATAAGTGAGTACATACACATTCTCCCTCTCCCTCCCTCCCCCCTCTTACACCCTTCCCAGTAAACACTTCCCTACACACCCTCACATACACACCCTCTCCTCCCACACACCCTCACATACACACCCTCTCCTCCCACACACCCTCACATACAAACCCTCTCCTCCCACACACCCTCACATACAAACCCTCTCCTCCCACACACCCTCACATACAAACCCTCTCCTCCCACACACCCTCTCCTCCCACACACCCTCACATGCACACCCTCTCCTCCCATACACCCTCTCCACCCACACACCCTCACATACACACGAGCATTAACGAGGAGTGATAGAGGAAAATGGAAAAGAAATTCAGGAAGTTAAGGAAGAGACTGAGAATAAAGATAATTGAGGAACTTCCATCAAACAAGGATGCCAAGAAAAGAGAGAGACCTTGAATATAAAGTGAGGGTATTTAGACACGAGGTAGGAAGGGTAAATAATGTATCAGATGGAGGTAATTAAGAGACAAACAGCGACTTGCAACAAGCACAGGTGTGGGCAACTAGCATGTGTACAGTAGGTCAGAAGATGTGAGACTGGTAAACGACCCTGAGGTAGGTAGAATAACCTTGATGATACAAGACCTGTAGAAACTAAGGAAGAATAACCTTGATACAAGACCTGTGGAAACTAAGGTAGGTACAACAACCTTGATGATACAAGACGTGTAAACAAAGGTAGAACAGCCTTTATGAACTAAGACTTGAGGAGACAAGAACAACCCTGATGAATCAAGACCTAAGGAGACACACAACACTGAATAAAGAGGACCAGGATCAAGGGAATACTCGTGAAAACATGAATCACGGGAATTTAAGGAATTACTTCTTCAGTCTTAGGGAGATTGAAAAGTGAAATGAGTCAGATAGATGGTGGAGGCAAACTCAATACACAGCTTCAAGAATAGATATGGTAAAACCAACGAGGCCATAAATCTTTGATACTGGTCACACTGGTCCAGAAGGCTGGGGCCAGGAGCTGAGTCTAGACCCTCGCAAACAAACTGAAAAGTACAATTTGGCGAGTATACACAGATACATCAAAATTGTGCATTGCCAAGAATGTTGAATTACGACGCGTTGCAGAATTTGCTTCTATTGCGAAGACGTTTTGCTGTTATCTCAGAAAAGGTTGTTCTGCAACACTAGAGTGATCAAGTAACAGTTACTACACTAAACTACCATCTTTCACGATACACAGTTCACTATAGTGATCAAGTATCACAATTACGACGCTAACCTTTCACCTCACTTTCACCTCACACGCTGAATGTCCGTCGTTCAATCCCCGGCACGGGTGGAAAGTTGGGCGTTTCCTTACACCTGCTGTCCTTGTTCAGCTAGCAGTAAGTAGGTACGTGGGTGTTAGTTGACTGGTGTGGGTGCCATCTTGGGGGACAAGATTTGAAGGACCACAATGGAAATAAGACACAGTCCTCGATGATACACTGACTTTCTTGGGTTATCCTGGGTGGCTAACACTCCAGGTTAAAAATCCCAACAAATCTTATCTTAATTACCACCTTACGTGATATACAGGTCACTATAATGATCAAGTGTCACAGTTGTCACACTAAACTACCAACTTTTCCACAAATTGAAAACTTTAAACCTGGCATTGTAAATTTTTGATGGAAAATTCTGATGTACAGCTTCCCCGAAAATTTAAGTGATACGGACATTGCTTGACGCGGAAGTTTGTATGATTAATATTTCCAAAATCTCTCACACACACACACACAAACCAGCGCACATACACACACACACAAACCAGCGCACATACACATGCCAAGACATACTACACAGGCCAAGTGTCTGTCGACAAGTGGTTTTGACGACTGGTGACCGCCTAACAACCCCTCCACATCTGTTATTAACTAGAACATGAGAGGCCTCTGAGCGCTTCCAATCATACTATAATGAATTTTGAGAACTTTGTGACACTTTTGGAAATCTACCAGCAGCTGTCCTGACTTTGACTGGACATAAGAGATGTTCAGTGGTGGCAAATTTCAGAAATGGAAAGAATGGAGAACTCAGAAGCACTTGATATAAAACACGAGGAATATCTCATAGAACGAAAGAGAAGAAGAGTAGGTTGGGAGAAACCAGATTTCAGAAGAGGAAACTATGCAAGGATGAGGCAGTTGGTGAATGCAGTACAATGGGAAAGGGAACTAGAAGGAAAATCAACAAGTAACATGGAATACTTAGTGTGAAAGTGGTGGGAGGCAGAACAGAACTTGGTATCCTGAAGCAGCAGCAGTGGCAATAGTACACAGTTTAAAATTAGTCTCTTATACGAATACATCAGACTGCATCAGACAGAGGAATTTGGTCTATATATTTTTTCCTGCAGTGTCTGAAGGTTGAACCAAAGTTTTGCCTCAGAATTATGTGGGATGAATATCTGTGACTGGTTTCCTTGTTATTGAAGATGTCTTTCCCCTTTAAATGCGTTTATTTTTAATGAGCCTCATTTTCTTTACATGTAGAAGTCCCCCCATATACGGAACCGTTTTCTCTCGTAATTTAAAGGGACACGTTGGCCTTGGGGTGCCTGGTCATTTCCGGTGCTCTCCTTTCTCCTTACACTATTCTCTCACTCCAGTAAAAGCGGTCCTCTGGGAACATTATTTACTAGAAGTCCTCTTTTCTGCAATTTTGCAAGCTCCTGTTGTGTTGATTGCAACACGAAAGGTCTAGAGCTATTATTCTACTCCCCCCGTTGTTGTTTTGCATCTTGTATCGCTTGGTTTGAGATATTTGCTTTATATATATTTATATGAGAGTATATAAATCTACGGATATATAAGTCTATGGATTCTGTCAGCCACGTTTCATTAAGTGCAGGCACTTAGGTGAACCAGGGAAGGCAGGTGAACCAGGGAAGGCAGGTGAACCAGGGAAGGCAGGAGAACCAGGGAAGGCAGGTGTGACAGGTGAAGGTGTCCACACTCCTGGACATAGAGAGCTGCACCATCACACTTGACTGCCATAATGGCTCCATAACTCCTTCACGACACATCCTCTGAGATATTTATGTCATTTAAGAATAATTTTCTTCACGGTACGAGCCACAGAAGAGCATTAATGACATCTGAGCGTAATTTATTGTGATTGTTACACACTGGGGGATTTCTGGGCTATTGTTAAACTTGGGAAAATCGACGTAAGCTTAATAGTGTTTGAATGTTATTGTCTTGGTGAGGGAGGGAATGATGAGGGGGATGGGTGAGGGAGGGAATGATGAGGGGGGGATGGGTGAGGAAGGGAGAGATGGGTGAGGGAGGGAGGGAGGGATGGGTGAGGGAGGGATGAATGGTGAATGGGTGAAAAAGGTTAAGAAACGTACACTTCTATCGATGGGAGGTGCTTTAATACAGATGAAGGGCTCTTGATGTCGGCGAAGGGATCTTGATGCAGTATGAAGGGCTCTTGATGCAGTATGAAGGGCTCTTGATGCAGTATGAAGGGCTCTTGATGCAGTATGAAGGGCTCTTGATGCCGTGTGAAAGTATCTTGAAGCCGTGTGAAGGACTCTTGATGCCATGTGAAGGTCTCTTGATGCTGTGTGAAGGTCTCTTGATGCTGTGTGAAGGTCTCTTGATGCCGTGTGAAGGTCTCTTGATGCCGTGTGAAGGTCTCTTGATGCCGTGTGAAGGGCTCTTGATTTAATTAGATGTATTGTCTTCTTGGATAGAGCCACAATGTCACCCACAACTTGAGTGTCACACTAAGAGTGTTGTAACACACGCTACTTAACACTTATATTCCACTCCAAACTTCTAGCGAAGTAATATTTGGTAGTGTCATTTAGACACTGTTTTTGTACAAGTTAACTTATGATATTGTTGTTGTTGACCTTGTGGAGAGTTTTTTTGGGGTCAGCGCCCCCGCGGCCCGGTCTGTGACCAGGCCTCGTGGTGGATCAGGGTCTGATCAACTATAGTTTCAGTTATGTCAAGAAACGCCTTAAACTCCTCTCTTGTTTGTTTATATATGACATTATTTCACTTTTTTAAAGTGAAAGGTATAGGAAGTTGTCTTCCTGGATAGTTGCTGTCTTCCGGCCTACTGCCAGAGTGCATAACATTTACCAGGTTTCTGTTTCACACTCGTATGACAGGAAGGGTTTATCTCCCTGGATAATTACCAGAGTGCATAACATTTTGTCTGTGTACTTTCATGTTTCTTGTTCGTGTCTGCTGGTAATTAAAGCGACTCTCTTATTCCTTGAATCAAGCTTGACTACCTCACTTGCCCCAGGTGCTGCGGGTTTAGCGTTTCTTCCTGACGTTATTAGTTATTTAACATGTCCATTGCCATAATCATGACACACAGACCCACACACATATAGTGGAGGCAGGAACCATACATAGTTTTAAGACAAGGTATGATTAAGCTCATGGAGCAGAGACCCAGTAGCGGACAGCGAAGAGCGGGGCCAGGAGCTGAGTCTCGACCCCTGCAACCACAATTAGGCGAGTACAAACCATACCACGGGTGGGGTTCGAACCCGCGGTCAGAGTCTCTTTGACTCTCTGACCGCGGGTTCGAACCCCACCCGTGGTATGGTTTGTTTGCAATCGTGTCATTACGATTTCGTGAGTTAGGTGAGTACAATTAGGCGAGTACAGACCCACACACAGACCCACACACAGACCCACACACAGACCCACACACAGACCCACACACAGACCCACACACAGAACAACACACACACACACAGGGTCGTGTGTTCAGTACAAAAAGTGAAACTAAATATTATTATTTATGTTTTTTTCTTGGCTTTATTTAAATTTAATGAAAGAGATTTGTGTTTGGTGGTGGTCACACTGATTCTGGCAGTTATTACACCAAGGAAGTTACACTGTTGGCTCAATTCTCGTTGCTTTATGAGCTAAGATCGCCAGTTATGAGTGAAAAGCAGCACATTAACACTGGCTTAGCTTCAGCACATTGTCATGAAGAGATAATCTCATGGTAACATAATTATGTGTGTAGGTTATTGAGGTGAGACATGTCTTAAATATGTCTTGAGATGTACCTTCACCGTCTTAGCCAGACAAGGAAGTGACTAAGAACCTTGCAATTATTTTGACTGGTATAATTTCAAGCAATCATATTGTTGATAATTACATAAAAATGGAGGAGCACTGCAGGAGGCTTACTGGCCCCTGCTAGGGGGTCTAACTCACACCTACTCTTGTACCTACTAAATTCAAGTTAATTATGAACACTATATTATCTTGCTAAACACACTTATATACATTTTCTATATAAACTGAATAGTAGATACTGCTTAATTCACCAATTTAATAAACTCGACTTAAGAGAGCCTCATTAACACACCCTAATTATGCTATTTTTGAGAAAACTTTTATTATGAACCTTAACACTGTATGACCTTTATGGGTTTAGCGCTTAGTGATAATTGTAATAATAATCGAACGTAAAAGTTATATTGATTACTGTGATAACTTAAGATTAATCGTTGCTTCTAATCCATCAAACTTAATGTCGTGTACACTTATTTTACGACTCCAGGGATGAATTATATTGACGACTTATTAACTACACGAGGGTCATTAAGACTGCAGGTCACCTGTACATTATTAACTACACGAGGGTCATTAAGACTGCAGGTCACCTGTACATTATTAACTACACGAGGGTCATTAAGACTGTAGGTCACCTGTACATTATTAACTACACGAGGGTCATTAATACTGTAGGTCACCTGTACATTAACTACACGAGGGTCATTAAGACTGCAGGTCACCTGTACATTATTAACTACACGAGGGTCATTAAGACTGTAGGTCACCTGTACATTATTAACTACACGAGGGTCATTAAGACTGTAGGTCACCTGTACATTATTAACTACACGAGGGTCATTAAGACTGTAGTCACCTGTACATTATTAACTACACGAGGGTCATTAAGACTGAGGTCACCTGTACATTATTAACTACACGAGGGTCATTAAGACTGCAGGTCACCTGTACATTATTAACTACACGAGGGTCATTAAGACTGTAGGTCACCTGTACATTATTAACTACACGAGGTCATAGACTAGGTCACCTGTACATTATTAACTACACGAGGGTCATTAAGACTGCAGGTCACCTGTACATTATTAACTACACGAGGGTCATTAAGACTGCAGGTCACCTGTACATTATTAACTACACGAGGGTCATTAAGACTGCAGGTCACCTGTACATTATTAACTACACGAGGTCATTAAGACTGAGGTCACCTGTACATTATTAACTACACGAGGGTCATTAGACTGCAGGTCACCTGTACATTATTAACTACACGAGGGTCATTAAGACTGCAGGTCACCTGTACATTATTAACTACACGAGGGTCATTAAGACTGCAGGTCACCTGTACATTATTAACTACACGAGGGTCATTAAGACTGCAGGTCACCTGTACATTATTAACTACACGAGGGTCATTAAGACTGTAGGTCACCTGTACATTATTAACTACACGAGGGTCATTAAGACTGTAGGTCACCTGTACATTATTAACTACACGAGGGTCATTAAGACTGTAGGTCACCTGTACATTATTAACTACACGAGGGTCATTAAGACTGTAGGTCACCTGTACATTATTAACTACACGAGGGTCATTAAGACTAGTAGGTCACCTGTACATTATTAACTACACGAGGGTCATTAAGACTGTAGGTCACCTGTACATTATTAACTACACGAGGGTCATTAAGACTGTAGGTCACCTGTACACTTCATGTAGTTTCATACACGAGGGTCATTAAGACTGTAGGTCACCTGTACATTATACACATGAGGGTCATTAAGACTCAGGTCACCTGTACATTAACTGAGTCATAAGATGAGCACTCTGTGAGTACATCAGTGAGAGGCTTCTGTGAGTACATCAGTGAGAGGCTTCTGTGAGTACATCAGTGAGAGGCTTCTGTGAGTACATCAGTGAGAGGCTTCTGTGAGTACATCAGTGAGAGGCTTCTGTGAGTACATCAGTGAGAGGCTTCTGTGAGTACATCAGTGAGAGGCTTCTGTGAGTACATCAGTGAGAGGCTTCTGTGAGTACATCAGTGAGAGGCTTCTGTGAGTACATCAGTGAGAGGCTTCTGTGAGTACATCAGTGAGAGGCTTCTGTGAGTACATCAGTGAGAGGCTTCTGTGAGTACATCAGTGAGAGGCTTCTGTGAGTACATCACTGAGAGGCTTCTGTGAGTACATCACTGAGAGGCTTCTGTGAGTACATCACTGAGAGGCTTCTGTGAGTACATCACTGAGAGGCTTCTGTGAGTACATCACTGAGAGGCTTCTGTGAGTACATCACTGAGAGGTTTCTGTGAGTACATCCTGAGAGGTTCTGGAGTACATCACTGAGAGGCTTCTGGAGTACGTCCCCGAGCGCTTCTGCGAGTACGTCCGCCTAGACGCTTCTGCGAGTACGTCCGCCGAGGCGCTTCTGCGAGTACGTCCGCCGAGGCGCTTCTGCGAGTACGTCCGCCGAGGCGCTTCTGCGAGTACGTCCGCCGAGGCGCTTCTGCGAGTACGTCCACCGAGACGCTTCTGCGAGTACGTCCGCCTAGACGCTTCTGCGAGTACGTCCGCCGAGGCGCTTCTGCGAGTACGTCCACCGAGAGGCTTCTGCGAGTACGTCCACCGAGAGGCTTCTGCGAGTACGTCCACCGAGAGGCTTCTGCGAGTACGTCCACCGAGAGGTGGAAGGGTTGGGAGTGGGGTGGGGAGGTGGGTGTGGAGGGGTGGGGTTGGGGGATGGGGAGGGTGGGGTGGGGGGTTGGGGAGTGGCATGGGTGGGGAAGGGAAGGGGGATATTCCTGCTTAATATTCAAATTGCTTTGTTGAGACAGTACTAAATAATTCAGGCAAGTTAGTTCACCTATCTGTGGTTGCAGGGGTTTAAGTTAATGGCTCCCCCTCTTCGCTGATCGCTACTAGGTCCTCTTTCTTTATCCCTGCTTCAAGAGACTTATCGTACCTCTTCTTAAAGCTATGTATGGTTCCTGCCTCCTCTACTACACTGCAGATAGTTTTACTTCCTGACAGCTCGAAGGCTGTTGTCGTAATAAATTTCCTTGCTTAGGTGTGGTGGGTTGGTAGACAGTAACCATGCAGGGAGGTACTGCCAGCCTAGGTGTGGTAGGTTGGTAGACAGTAACCATGCAGGGAGGTACTGCCAGCCTAGGTGTGGTGGGTTGGTAGACAGTAACCATGCAGGAGGTACTGCCAGCCTAGGTGTGGTAGGTTGGTAGACAGTAACCATGCAGGAGGTACTGCCAGCCTAGGTGTGGTAGGTTGGTAGCAGTAACATGCAGGAGGTACTGCCAGCCTAGGTGTGGTAGGTTGGTAGACAGTAACCATGCAGGAGGTACTGCCAGCCTAGGTGTGGTAGGTTGGTAGACAGTAACCATGCAGGAGGTACTGCCAGCCTAGGTGTGGTAGGTTGGTAGACAGTAACCATGCAGGAGGTACTGCCAGCCTTGGTGTGGTGGGTTGGTAGACAGTAACCATGCAGGGAGGTACTGCCAGCCTAGGTGTGGTAGGTTGGTAGACAGTAACCATGCAGGGAGGTACTGCCAGCCTTGGTGTGGTAGGTTGGTAGACAGTAACCATGCAGGGAGGTACTGCAAGCCTTGGTGTGGTAGGTTGGTAGACAGTAACCATGCAGGGAGGTACTGCCAGCCTAGGTGTGGTGGGTTGGTAGACAGTAACCATGCAGGGAGGTACTGCCAGCCTAGGTGTGGTAGGTTGGTAGACAGTAACCATGCAGGGAGGTACTGCCAGCCTAGGTGTGGTAGGTTGGTAGACAGTAACCATGCAGGGAGGTACTGCCAGCCTAGGTGTGGTAGGTTGGTAGACAGTAACCATGCAGGGAGGTACTGCCAGCTTAGGTGTGGTAGGTTGGTAGACAGTAACCATGCAGGGAGGTACTGCCAGCCTAGGTGTTGTGGGTTGGTAGACAGTAACCATGCAGGGAGGTACTGCTAGCTTAGGTGTGGTAGGTTGGTAGACAGTAACCATGCAGGGAGGTACTGCCAGCCTAGGTGTGGTAGGTTGGTAGACAGTAACCATGCAGGGAGGTACTGCCAGCCTAGGTGTGGTAGGTTGGTAGACAGTAACCATGC
Source organism: Cherax destructor (assembly GCA_009830355.1). Classification (NCBI taxonomy): domain Eukaryota; kingdom Metazoa; phylum Arthropoda; class Malacostraca; order Decapoda; family Parastacidae; genus Cherax; species Cherax destructor. The sequence continues at coordinate 102,939 of WNWK01003977.1, read as the reverse complement.
AGGGAGGTACTGCCAGCCTAGGTGTGGTGGGTTGGTAGACAGTAACCATGCAGGGAGGTACTGCCAGCCTAGGTGTGGTAGGTTGGTAGACAGTAACCATGCAGGGAGGTACTGCCAGCCTTGGTGTGGTAGGTTCGTAGACAGTAACCATGCAGGGAGGTACTGCCAGCCTTGGTGTGGTGGGTTGGTAGACAGTAACCATGCAGGGAGGTACTGCCAGCCTTGGTGTGGTGGGTTGGTAGACAGTAACCATGCAGGGAGGTACTGCCAGCCTTGGTGTGGTAGGTTGGTAGACAGTAACCATGCAGGAAGGTACTGCCAGCCTTGGTGTGGTAGGTTGGTAGACAGTAACCATGCAGGGAGGTACTGCCAGCCTTGGTGTGGTAGGTTGGTAGACAGTAACCATGCAGGGAGGTACTGCCAGCCTAGGTGTGGTAGGTTGGTAGACAGTAACCATGCAGGGAGGTACTGCCAGCCTAGGTGTGGTGGGTTGGTAGACAGTAACCATGCAGGGAGGTACTGCCAGCCTAGGTGTGGTAGGTTGGTAGACAGTAACCATGCAGGGAGGTACTGCCAGCCTAGGTGTGGTGGGTTGGTAGACAGTAACCATGCAGGAGGTACTGCCAGCCTAGGTGTGGTAGGTTGGTAGACAGTAACCATGCAGGGAGGTACTGCCAGCCTAGGTGGTAGGTTGGTAGACAGTAACCATGCAGGGAGGTACTGCCAGCCTTGGTGTGGTGGGTTGGTAGACAGTAACCATGCAGGGAGGTACTGCCAGCCTTGGTGTGGTAGGTTGGTAGACAGTAACCATGCAGGAGGTACTGCCAGCCTAGGTGTGGTGGGTTGGTAGACAGTAACCATGCAGGAGGTACTGCCAGCCTAGGTGTGGTAGGTTGGTAGACAGTAACCATGCAGGGAGGTACTGCCAGCCTAGGTGTGGTGGTTGGTAGACAGTAACCATGCAGGGAGGTACTGCCAGCCTAGGTGTGGTAGGTTGGTAGACAGTAACCATCAGGAGGTACTGCCAGCCTTGGTGTGGTGGGTTGGTAGACAGTAACCATGCAGGGAGGTACTGCCAGCCTAGGTGTGGTAGGTTGGTAGACAGTAACCATGCAGGGAGGTACTGCCAGCCTAGGTGTGGTGGGTTGGTAGACAGTAACCATGCAGGGAGGTACTGCCAGCCTAGGTGTGGTAGGTTTTTAGACAGTAACCATGCAGGGAGGTACTGCCAGCCTAGGTGTGGTGGGTTGGTAGACAGTAACCATGCAGGGAGGTACTGCCAGCCTAGGTGTGGTAGGTTTTTAGACAGTAACCATGCAGGGAGGTACTGCCAGCCTAGGTGGTAGGTTGGTAGACAGTAACCATGCAGGGAGGTACTGCCAGCCTTGGTGTGGTGGGTTGGTAGACAGTAACCATGCAGGGAGGTACTTCCTGCCTCTCAAATGTCTGAAATGGAAGCCTGATACATTTGTGTGGTGGCGGCGGCGGTGGTGGAGGCGGCGACGGCGGCGGTGGTCGTGGTGACGGCGGCGGTAGTGGTGGAGGCGATGGTGATTGTACTTGCCTACTCCTAATAATAGTTTCTAGTTATCTGACTACGAAAATACTCAGCTTCAGATGATCAAAACATCAGATTTACTTAACCTTTCGGGTCCCTCGACCTATAAATGATTTTCCAATCCTTGAACGACTAATACGACCTCTGAGGTAACATCTCTTAGCTTAGTGGTCAGCAAGAAAGGCGTATGGTATATATACATCAAGAGGTGTATATGTTATAGCGTATATACTTAGATGTGTGTCTGCCTTAGTGTATATTTTTTTTTGGGGGGGAAGGGGGAGTAAAGTATCATAGGTGAATGGCTGCTTTTTGTGTCTGTATTTGATATGACTTAAAGAAGGTATGTACAGAGTACGAAAACCAAGAGGCATATGTATATATATGAGAGATATACCATTCTCGGTGTATATGACTTTTGTTTATATTTCAAATCCATGAACTACAAGGAGGTTAATTTCATTAAAAGTCTACACTAAAGTGTGGACCCCAGGATGCGACCCACAACAGTCGATTAACACCCTGGTACCTACTTACTGCTAGGTGAACAGGGACAACAGGTGTAAGGGAACATGACCAACATCTCCACCCGCCTCAGGATTGAACCCGGGTCCTTCAGAAGACGGAACTAAGTATCATTAAAAAAAAAAATCTCACTTTAATCCTTTATATAAGAAATAAAAACCGCAAAAGCTTTATTTTGAATCATAAATAAGTAAATACTGTGTCGTTACTAATAGTAATAATGTGGAAGTAATTATATTTATTACGGTCGGGGTGACGGTGTGGGAGGGGGAGGGGTGACGCGTGACCTTAGAGAAGCTTACATAGGATAAGTGAGGTGGCAAGGGATGGTGACCCCGACCTGTAAGGTCATCAGTGCTATGCATCACGCAACCTCTCGTGTGTGTGGCATCCTTGTACCCTGCCTCCTCTCTCTTCCTCTCTCCCTCCCTCCCTCCCTTCCAACCTCATTCTCTGCCCCCTTCCTACCTCATACTCCCCCCTCACTACCTCATACTCTCCCCCTCACTACCTCATACTCTCCCCCTCACTACCTCATACTCTACAACCTGTGGAAAATCATGCTGGTTTGATTTCTCAAACAGTTAAAACCTCCCTAAGTTAAGGAGAAAGGAGAGGGGGATAAGTAGACCCACATATGCCTACTCAGGAGTGCCACATTCTTCATACACTCTTAATTTGTAATACTTAATCTAGTAATGAAACCTTTGTACACTACTACTTGTATATATAAGCTAAGAGTTAGATATAGATTAATTTAGCTTAGTAACTACATCACCTCTCACAACCTACACAATTGTGAGCAGGGGGCACTTGTTTGACGAGTGCCCAATGAGTAGGCAGTGCCAGCCTACCGCAACTATTCACACACGAAACTATAGCAAGTGAACATAAGGATGGTCTAAACAACTATCTCGCTACTATACCAGGTGGTTGTACCTGACTCATACAGGTATCTCAGGTGTCCACGGCCCACAAGTAGTACCATTCCTTGTACTTTGGGGCCAAATGTGGGGTGGGTGTTGCTGCATCTCTCCACCAGAGATCAACAGTTACAACTGTCTCAACACAACTGCCCATGTGTAACTAGAAGTAAGAAAGGAATTAAGGTAAAGAAATGGGATGGCATTTTCTAGGCTGAATTCCATAAATGACAAGGATCACTAATCTAATCAGTCATAACCCACAGTCTCTCTCTCTCTCTCTCTCTCTCTCTCTCTCTCTCTCTCTCTCTCTCTCTCTCTCTCTCTCTCTCTCTCTCTCTCTCACACACACACACACACACACACACACACACGCCCCCGGTGGCCTAGTGGGTAAAGCTCTTGCTTGACGCACGGAGGGGCCGGGTTCAATTCCCGGTGGGGCAGAAACATTTCGAAGTGTTTCCTTACATACAAATACACACACACATATATACAACAGGCCTAGTGTCTAATTGACATGTGCCTAGGACAAAATGGTAACTAACACACACACTGGTTTTACAGAGTTAGGAGTTCCTGCCTTTATTTACATGCTAAGGGCTGGTAACTTCTTCAACTCATTTTAATGCTTTCTTTTATTATTATGATACATATAAATAGGGAACAGGATGAAGTTGGAGCCATCTGTGGGCCAGCAATTTCCTTTAGTCAACTAGATGGATGGAATAACTCGCAAATAAGCCACAATGCCTGTGTGATGGAGTATGACATGACAGGGAAGCATCCTGTGTGATGGAGTATGACAGGTAAACATCCTGTGTGATGGAGTATGACAGGTAAACATCCTGTGGGATGGAGTATAACAGGTAAACATCCTGTGGGATGGAGTATGACAGGTAAACATCCTGTGTGATGGAGTATAACAGGTAAACATCCTGTGTGATGGAGTATGACAGGTAAACATCCTGTGTGATGGAGTATGACAGGTAAACATCCTGTGTGATGGAGTATGACAGGTAAACATCCTGTGGGATGGAGTATGACAGGTAAACATCCTGTGGGATGGAGTATGACAGAGTAAACATCCTGTGGGATGGAGTATGACAGGTAAACATCCTGTGGGATGGAGTATGACAGGTAAACATCCTGTGGGATGGAGTATGACAGGTAAACATCCTGTGTGATGGAGTATGACAGGTAAACATCCTGTGGGATGGAGTATGACAGGTAAACATCCTGTGGGATGGAGTATGACAGGTAAACATCCTGTGGGATGGAGTATGACAGGTAAACATCCTGTGGGATGGAGTATGACAGGTAAACATCCTGTGGGATGGAGTATGACAGGTAAACATCCTGTGGGATGGAGTATGACAGGTAAACATCCTGTGGGATGGAGTATGACAGGTAAACATCCTGTGGGATGGAGTATGACAGGTAAACATCCTGTGGGATGGAGTATGACAGGTAAACATCCTGTGGGATGGAGTATGACAGGTAAACATCCTGTGGGATGGAGTATGACAGGTAAACATCCTGTGGGATGGAGTATGACAGGTAAACATCCTGTGGGATGGAGTATGACAGGTAAACATCCTGTGGGATGGAGTATGACAGGTAAACATCCTGTGGGATGGAGTATGACAGGTAAACATCCTGTGGGATGGAGTATGACAGGTAAACATCCTGTGGGATGGAGTATGACAGGTAAACATCCTGTGGGATGGAGTATGACAGGTAAACATCCTGTGGGATGGAGTATGACAGGTAAACATCCTGTGGGATGGAGTATGACAGGTAAACATCCTGTGGGATGGAGTATGACAGGTAAACATCCTGTGGGATGGAGTATGACAGGTAAACATCCTGTGGGATGGAGTATGACAGGTAAACATCCTGTGGGATGGAGTATGACAGGTAAACATCCTGTGGGATGGAGTATGACAGGTAAACATCCTGTGGGATGGAGTATGACAGGTAAACATCCTGTGGGATGGAGTATGACAGGTAAACATCCTGTGGGATGGAGTATGACAGGTAAACATCCTGTGGGATGGAGTATGACAGGTAAACATCCTGTGGGATGGAGTATGACAGGTAAACATCCTGTGGGATGGAGTATGACAGGTAAACATCCTGTGGGATGGAGTATGACAGGTAAACATCCTGTGGGATGGAGTATGACAGGTAAACATCCTGTGGGATGGAGTATGACAGGTAAACATCCTGTGGGATGGAGTATGACAGGTAAACATCCTGTGGGATGAGTAGACAGTAACATCCTGTGGATGAGTATGACAGGTAAACATCCTGTGGGATGGAGTATGACAGGTAAACATCCTGTGGGATGGAGTATGACAGGTAAACATCCTGTGGGATGGAGTATGACAGGTAAACATCCTGTGGGATGGAGTATGACAGGTAAACATCCTGTGGGATGGAGTATGACAGGTAAACATCCTGTGGGATGGAGTATGACAGGTAAACATCCTGTGGGATGGAGTATGACAGGTAAACATCCTGTGGGATGGAGTATGACAGGTAAACATCCTGTGGGATGGAGTATGACAGGTAAACATCCTGTGGGATGGAGTATGACAGGTAAACATCCTGTGGGATGGAGTAGACAGGTAAACACCTGTGGAGGGAGTATGAGGTAAACATCCTGTGGGATGGAGTATGACAGGTAAACATCCTGTGGGATGGAGTATGACAGGTAAACATCCTGTGGGATGGAGTATGACAGGTAAACATCCTGTGGGATGGAGTATGACAGGTAAACATCCTGTGGGATGGAGTATGACAGGTAAACATCCTGTGGGATGGAGTATGACAGGTAAACATCCTGTGGGATGGAGTATGACAGGTAAACATCCTGTGGGATGGAGTATGACAGGTAAACATCCTGTGGGATGGAGTATGACAGGTAAACATCCTGTGGGATGGAGTATGACAGGTAAACATCCTGTGGGATGGAGTATGACAGGTAAACATCCTGTGGGATGGAGTATGACAGGTAAACATCCTGTGGGATGGAGTATGACAGGTAAACATCCTGTGGGATGGAGTATGACAGGTAAACATCCTGTGGGATGGAGTATGACAGGTAAACATCCTGTGGGATGGAGTATGACAGGTAAACATCCTGTGGGTGTAATATGACAGGTAAACATCCTGTGTCTACCCGGAGTCTACCTGGAGAGAATTCCAGGGGTCAACGCCCCCGCGGCCCGGTCTGTGACCAGGCCTCCTGTTGGACCAGAGCCTGATCAACCAGGCTGTTACTGCTGGCCGCACGCAGTCCAACGTACGAACCACAGCCCGGCTGATCAGGTACCGACTTGAGGTGCCTGTCCAGTGCCTGCTTGAAGACAGCCAGGGGTTTGTTGGTAATCCCCCTGATGTATGCTGGGAGGCAGTTGAACAATCTTGGGCCCCTCACACTTATTGTGTTGTCTCTCAACGTGCTAGTGGCACCCCTGCTCTTCATTGGGGGGATGTTACATCGCCTACCGAGTCTTTTGCTTTCGTAGGGAGTGATTTTTGTGTGCAAGTTTGGTACTAAGCCCTCGAGAATTTTCCATGTGTATATAATAATGTATCTCTCCCGCCTGCGTTCTAGAGAGTACAGGTTTAGGAACTTCAAGCGTTCCCAGTAGTTGAGGTGGTTTATCGCAGTTATGTGTGCGGTGAAGGTTCTCTGCACATTTTCAAGGTCAGCAATTTCACCCGCCTTGAAAGGTGCAGTTAGTGTGCAGCAATATTCCAGCCTAGATAGAACAAGCGATCTGTAAAGTGTGTGGTGTAATATGACAGGTAAACATCCTGTGTGGTGGAATATGACAGGTAAACATCCTGTGTGGTATAATATGACAGGTAAACATCCTGTGTGGTGTAATATGACAGGTAAACATCCTGTGTGGTGTAATATGACAGGTAAACATCCTGTGTGGTATAATATGACAGGTAAACATCCTGTGTGATGGAGTATGACAGGTAAACATCCTGTGTGTTAGAATATGACAGATATATGCAGGTAAACATCCTGTGTGGTATAATATGACAGGTAAACATCCTGTGTGATAGAATATGACAGGTAATGATACTGTGTGATGGAACATGACATGAAAAGTAGTTTTGTCCCCACAATGTAACTATCATATAGAAGACAGTAGCAGCACACTGCCAATATTCTCGCCTTACAAACATCATGACTTGTTTAAGCAAAATTTGCAATGATCCTTTCGAGAAACCAGTCAAGTTTATATTGAGTTTGACAACACCTCCATGAACGTCAGTCTGAACATCATCAAATAAATTTCGTTGATCAGTAATGTTAAGGAAATCTAGGCTGATGTAAGATAGTTTTTTTAGTGTCAGATTAAATCATATAATGTTAATTTTAGCAATGAAGCTGCCACGTTTGTTGTACTACAACATTAAAACTTTCTATACTTTAATTTGCAAAAAAAATATGTTGCAGTGCATTAGTTGTTTTAAAAGACCTGTTTTTAGGGCAGTGTAGCTTATTTTGACCATCTGAGCGTGTCCACTATATAACTAGTGTAGAATAAGATCAACACACTGTGGGTGTACTAGATTATATTAGAAAAAAATACTTTCCTTCCTTCTTCCTTCCTTCCCCTTGAAACCCCCCGAGGTCACGTGATACAAAAGCTATATCTGACTGGCTCGTGCTTGGCTGCTCCCTGGAAGCCATCGACCTGTTTACCTCAGTCAGCTGGGTCACGACTGTGGTGACCAGCTGCTGCTGGTGACCAGCTGGTCACTTCTTACCATTTATAGTAATGACATTACCACTATAATTGTGAAAGGTTTAACTATCATACTGATTGCATATATCAGTGTGTATGTGTTGGCCCTGTCATGAATTATATTGGACCTGTCAAGAAGTATATTGGACCTGTCAAGAAGTATATTGGACCTGTCAAGAAGTATATTGGACCTGTCAAGAAGTATATTGGACCTGTCAAGAAGTATATTGGACCTGTCAAGAAGTATATTGGACCTGTCAAGAAGTATATTGGACCTGTCAAGAAGTATATTGGACCTGTCAAGAAGTATATTGGACCTGTCAAGAAGTATATTGGACCTGTCAAGAAGTATATTGGACCTGTCATGGAGTATGCTGGACCTGTCATGTATGCAATAGTCTTCATGTTATCAAGTGTGTTCACTCTCTGATGGGACTCTTGATAGACTCTTGATTCAAATACTTGAACTAGGCTTCACCTATGGACCATACCTGATGATTCCTGTTAAGTGCTAACAACCGTAACCTAGTTGATGAGGGTTGAGTACGTCTAAGGATGACTTGTCAAAGTGGCAGTAATGAAAGTTAGCCAAACTAAGTTATTAGTTAACCAAACTAATCAGTTACCCAAACTAACTTTGTCACAAAGATGAAATTACAGTTCATTTTATCCAGAAGTTGAATTATGAAAATAATTATTACAAAATGTATTTATATGCTATGTATACGAGTAAATATATTCCATTTTGAAGCTGTCAGGAGAATTAACCAATGAAGGGTATATAATACCCATAAGATGAAGCATTAGACACATGTACAACATCTGGATATCTTTATTTGTAGACGTTTCGCCCTCCAGTGGCTTTATCAATACAAGTTGATCCCATGTATCAGACTGAGGGCCCTGAATCTGCACTCTCTAGAAAGGCGTAGAATTAGGGATGATATGATTGAGGTGTATAAATGGAAAACAGGAATAAATAAGGGGATGTAAATAGCGTGCTGAAAATATCCAGCCAAGACAGGACTCGCAGCAATGGTTTTAAGTTGGAAAAGTTCAGATTCAGGAAGGATATAGGAAAACACTGGTAATAGAGTTGTGGATGAGTGGAACAAACTCCCGAGTACTGTCATAGAAACTAAGACGTTGTGTAGTTTTAAAAATAGGTTAGATAAATACATGAGTGGGTGTGGGTGGGTGTAAGTTACTCCTTCCTTAAGTGGAAGTGACCTGACTACCTGGAGTTTACCTGGAGGGAGTTAACTCCAGGTAGTGAGGTCTAAGCCGGGGATGGGTCAGTAGGCCTGCTGCAGTGTTCCTTCTTTCTTATGTTCTTATGTTACCTGGGCTGACTAACTGCCGCAGTTAGCACTTTAAAGAAGCTAGAAAAGAGGTAAAAGATTGCAAAGACTAGTCCCAGAGATGAGTAGAGACTAACGGATCTTAACCTGACGACATTAAGGGAGAAGGGCTCAGAGGTGACAGATTACGACGTATAAAATACAGAATTATGGACAGGGCGAGTTGTTATAGAGGCGATAATTTGATATACTAGAAAAGCATAGCTGGACGTTAAAAACACACGAGTCGCAAGGATGTTAGGAAATTTCTTTTAGTTTTAGAATGGTCAGGAAGTGGAACGACCAGGAGTGTGGTGATAGAGGCAAGATCCATACATAGTGTAAGAAATAGTAAGATAGAGCTCACGCAACCAGGAGGAAACTTGGTAGCTGCTTGCTGAGAGATGGGGCCAAGAGCTGAGACTCGACTACAGAATGGGAGCACACACAACTGGTAACTACTACAACTACTAAAACACACACACAAAGGTGTAGGGAGGCAAAAACTAAGTGCACTAGAGAATGGAAAAGTACTGATGACAAAGGACCCAGGAGAATAGAGATCAGTATGCACAGCCAAGGAAGGAGGCCCAGCGACAGTACGAAAACGACATAGCATCGAAAGTTAAATCTGACCCGAAATTGTTGTATAGCCACATCAGGAGGAAGACAACAGTCAAGGACCAGGTGATCAGGTTGAGGAAAGAAGGTGGGGAGCTCACAAGAAACTACCAAGAAGTGTGTGAGGAGCTCAACATGAGATTTAAGGAAGTATTTACAGTGGGGACAGAAAAGACTCTGGGAGGTCAGAACAGAGGGGCACACCAACAAGGGATATACCAATAAGTGTTGGATGAAATACACACAACCGAGGAGGAGGTGAAGAAGCTGCTAAAGGCGATGGGACCGGACATCTCTCCGTGGGTCCTTAGAGAGGGAGCAGAGATGCTGTGTGTGCCACTAACAACAATTTTCAACACATCCCTTGAAACTGGGCAACTACCTGAGGTATGGAAGACGGCAAATGTAGTCCCCATTTTCAAGAAGGGAGACAGAAACTAGGCACTAAACTACAGATCAGTGTCACTGACGAGTATAGTATGCAAAGTCATGGAGATCATCAGGAGGAGAGTGGTGGAACACCTAGAATGGAACAAGATTACAAACGACAACCAGCACGGATTCATGGAAGGCAAAAACTTTGTGTCACAAACCTGCTGGAGTTTTATGACAAGGTAATGGAAGTAAGACACGAGAGAGAAGGGTGGGTAGATTGCTATTTTTTGGACTGTAAGAAGGCCTTCGACACAGTTCCTCACAAGAGATTAGTGCAAAAGCTGGAGGATCAGGCACGTATAACAGGAAGGACACTGCAGTAGATCAGAAAATTCCTGACAGGGAGGCAACAACGAGTCAGGGTACATGACGAGGTATCACAGTGGGCGCCTGTGACGAGTGGGGTTCCACAGGGGTCAGTCCTAGGACTAGTGCTATTTTTTATATATGTGAATGACATGACGGAAGGGATAGACTCAGAAGTGTCCCTGTCTGCAGATGATGTGAAATTAATGAGGAGAATTAAATCAGATGAGGACCAGGCAGGACTGCAAAGAGACCTGGACAGGCTGGAAGCTTGATCCAGCAACTGGCTCCTCGAATTTAACCCCGCCAAATGCAGAGTCGTGAAGATCGGGGAAGGGCAAAGAAGACCGCACTCATAGTATAGGCTAGGTGGCCAAAGACTGCAAACCTCACTCACATCTCCGGATAACTGCAGATAAGTGCTGCAGCATATGGGCGCCTGGCAAACCTGAGAACAGCGTTCCGATACCTTAGTAAGGAATCTTTCAAGACTCCGTACACCGTGTACATCAGGCCCATACTGGAGTATGCAGCACCAGTTTCGAACCCACTCCTGGTCAAGCACGTCAAGAAATTAGAGAAAGTGCAAAGATTTGCAACAAGGCTAGTTCCAGTGCTAAGAGGAATGTCCTACGAAGAAAGGTTAAGGGAAATCGGCCTGACGACACTGGAGAACAGGAGAGTTAGGGGAGACGTGATAACGACATACAAAATACTGCGAGGAATTGACAAGGTGGACAGACAGGATGTTCCAGAGATGGTACACAGAAACAAGGGGTCACAATTGGAAGTTGAAGACTCAAATGAGTCAGAGATTTTAGGAAGTATTTCTTTAGTCATAGAGTTGTCAGGAAGTGGAATAGTCTGGAAAGTGATGTAGTGGAGGCAGGAACCATACATAGCTCCAAGAAGAGGTATGATGAAGCTCGTGGAGCAGGGAGAGAGAGTGGACCTAGTAGCGACCAGTGAAGAGGCGGGGCCAGGAGCTGTGAATCGACCCCTGCAACCACAACTAGGCGAGTACAACTAAGCGAGTACACATGCACACTATCTCTTTTTTCTCTCTCTCTCTTCTCTCTGCTGAAGTGTGTGTGTGGAGGTAAGGAGGAAAATTTAGCAATATTGGTGGAAGAATCTGCTCAGGTTTTGGAAAATGAAGTCCAAAATTCTGAAAATGTTGACATTTTAGTGATAAAATAATGAGAAAATATTTTTTTTATTATTATTACACTTATACAAGTCACCGTTTTTACAACTTGACAAAGAAGAGTTTGATACTCAGTGGGGAATTACGTGGGGAATTAATTTTCCACTATAATCTACCTTGTCCATAATTACTATCACATTCGCTTTGTCTGTTTCGTAAGGTGAAGTCCAGGATCTTTCCTTAATTCATGGTATAACTTAACAAATCTTTGATGACAATTGTTGTTGTAGAGGTGTGAGCAAAGCTCAGACCTCTACAACAAGTATTTTATGTATCAGCATATAACTGAAGCGAAAATAATAAGAGGCAGCAGCAACGTCAATATTAGTTAAGGTTTGTAAAAGTGGAAGAAATTTTCCAGAAACTATCTAAATCCACTTAGTGATCATGTAGATGAATGGTTCAGAGAACCGACAATTTATAAATTAGACACATATGCAACACTTTGGTATCTTTATTGAGGAAACGTTTCGCCACACAGTGGCTTCATCAGTCCAATATGACTGATGAAGCCACTGTGTGGCAAACGTTTCCTCAATAAAGATACCCAAGTGTTGCATATGTGTCTAATTTATAGAGTGATCATGTTGTATTGGAAATAAAATATACTATAGTGAAATATGACTTAAATGAAAAATATCATTAAAGGAATGACTATTATAAAAGTGAAGTACAATAGTTTACAACAGTATTTCAGAGAATTAATAAGAACAATGTACCATAAGGGACAGATATATAAATAATTTGTACAGAGTTCTGCAGTGTATATGAAAATGGAATTAAACACTTTATTCCAAGTAGAAATATAAGACGGTATAATATAGAATGGTTTAATGGAAGGTGTTGGAAACTATAAAAAAGGGGTTAGAATCAATATAGGAAGCGTGCTAATCCAGGAACTTATCAAAGATTCAAGGAGGCTACAAATACACAAATGTTTTAAAAAGAAAGAAAGGAATTGTAAAAAGGAAATAGTAGACAAGAACAAGGAAGAACCAAACTTTTAAGTTTGTAAAAAAAATTAAACAATGTTAGACAAAATACAAAGAATAAATAATGAGTGAGTGAGGTAGATGAGGAAATGTGTGAAGTATTGAATAGAAACTTGGTGTTCATGAAAGATATTTTTCATGTAGGAAATTTTAATCTCAAGACAGACTGCTAAATTAGAAGATATTGAAATAAATAGGAAGTAAAGAAAGTGTTAGTAGATGGTGTGAGTATAAGCTATAGAAGCAGACGGGAGAACCTTGGCTCTTAGTGTGTTGATGTTATCAACTTTGCAAATTAAGATTTTACTATAAATTATTATATGGAAGATGACACACATTGTGCACGTATCTAAACAAGGTGACAAGGCCGGTGTTGTTGACGAGTGTTACGTGTCTAAACAAGGTGACAAGACCGGTGTTGTTGAAGAGTGTTACGTGTCTAAACAAGGTGACAAGACCGGTGTTGTTGACGAGTGTTACGTGTCTAAACAAGGTGACAAGGCCGGTGTTGTTGACGAGTGTTACGTGTTTAAACAAGGTGACAAGGCCGGTGTTGTTGACGAGTGTTACGTGTTTAAACAAGGTGACAAGGCCGGTGTTGTTGACGAGTGTTGCCAAATTAGTGGAAAAACAAAAGTTGATTCAACACTTAAGAGAATAATAACGTCATAACTGGTAAACAATTTTGTTTTCTGTCTGAACGTTCATGTACATCAAATGTGTTAAATTATTATGACAGTTAAGGAAATTGTTAAATGTATGGGCAGATTGTATTTATATATAAACTTTAAGAAAAGTTTCGATAGTTTCCCATGAAAGACTAATTTAGAAACTGAAATGTATTGGAAGAATTAAAGGTCAGTTATTGCCATGAATAAAAGATTTTGAGAGGAAAATGTGAAGTTACAATGGGGACAATGGGAGGATGTCACAAGTGGGGTGCCACAAGGGTCTGTATTTGACCCAATAATGTTTCTAATTTATATAATTTACCAGAAGAAATAAAATATGTGAATGTTTGCACATGATTCGAAAATCTTATATACAATTAATAATGAAAATGACTAAACCTTTACAAGAGGATCTGGATAAACTGAGTATATGGAGTGACAGATGGATAATAGTTTAATGCAAATAAATGCCATGTAATAGAAATTGAAGAAATGGAAATGAGGTCACATGAATATAAACTGAAAGAATCAGGGAGAGAAAGGAATCTAGGAGTTGTTATTAACAAAAACATTATCACCACATCATATAAATGAAACTAAGAAACTCGTATACCACACTGACAAACTATGAAGCAACTTTTAAATATATGAATGGACCATACAATCACGCACCCAGTTCTGCTGGGTGCGTGATTCTTGTAGGATTGTATGGTCCAGTGGGTTAGAGCGTCGTGAATTTTCGCTCACCATGAGGCGGGCTAAAACAACACGGGTTCGATCCCCCCGGCTAGTCGCAGTGTTGTTATTGATTAAATACCACTCGTTTGTGGTTACAATACAATATATAATCCCAGCTGATTCTTGACAAATTGAAACAGTGGTACTTTATGTTGTGTATGTTTACCACCAACACTACCATTACTAACACCACCTTAACACACCTCTATACCACCATCACTCCCTCAATTCATCTTCCTCATACCACCATCACCACAACACCCTGATGGCAGCACCCGCCCTTCAAACCCCTCCCCCCACCATAACCCCAATATATAGGGGCTGACCCACAATACTGCTTTACATTAAGTAATGAAGGCTATACACCATACACAATGTTGTGTGCATATACATCATACACATTGATTTGTATATACACTGGAAAACGTATGCTTGGTATGTAGAAAGATTTTGGTCCACGTTTGCTGGTAGTATGCTTAAAGGTGTTGAATCACGAAGCCAGGAGAAAGGTGCAGCAGTTGAAGGCATCGTCACAGGTGGGCGGGACCTACGGATGGAAATAACCCATGCCCAAGTGTTGGGCATGTACCAAGTTATCCTGGAATCCTGACACAGGATATCTAAAACTTTATTGCTAACCTCTGGGACACACACACGCGCACGCACGCTCGCAGTCTAAGTGATATTATGTGTCGGCTGATTAAATTCTGTAATGTTTAGTTTGTAAGGTGAAGACAGATTTTAATAATTCAGTTAAAAACTTGGGTACATAAATCGGCACTCACTGCTGTGATGTATATTAGAAATTCCTGATTTTCTAGACAATGTTTCAGCAGCTAGGAAACGAGTGATCTGGTAAGGACGATTCTTGTAGTGTGTATCAGCAGTGTATGACCCTTATGGGTGTAGCGTAATAATTGTTGTAGAGTGTGTGTGTTGCGAGTGTTGGTGACAGTGGTGGTGCTAGTGCTCACCACATAACCAGTTTTAGCTGTGTTGTTGTGACATGTTATGTGACGCTGTGACCTTGTCTGCAACACTAGTGACGGTGTTATGGTACGCTGTGACCTGGTCGTCTGCAACACTAGTGACGGTGTTATGGTACGCTGTGACCTGGTCGTCTGCAACACTCGTGACGGTGTTATGGTACGCTGTGACCTGGTTGTCTGCAACACTCGTGACGGTGTTATGGTACGCTGTGACCTGGTCGTCTGCAACACTCGTGACGGTGTTATGGTACGCTGTGACCTGGTCGTCTGCAACACTCGTGACGGTGTTATGGTACGCTGTGACCTGGTCGTCTGCAACACTCGTGACGGTGTTATGGTACGCTGTGACCTGGTCGTCTGCAACACTCGTGACGGTGTTATGGTACGCTGTGACCTGGTCGTCTGCAACACTAGTGACGGTGTTATGGTACGCTGTGACCTGGTCGTCTGCAACACTCGTGACGGTGTTATGGTACGCTGTGACCTGGTCGTCTGCAACACTCGTGACGGTGTTATGGTACGCTGTGACCTGGTCGTCTGGAACACTCGTGACAGTGTCATGGTACGCTGTGACCTGGTCGTCTGGAACACTCGTGACAGTGTTATGGTACGCTGTGACCTGGTTGTCTGCAACACTCGTGACGGTGTTATGGTACGCTGTGACCTGGTCGTCTGGAACACTCGTGACAGTGTCGTGGTACGCTGTGACCTGGTCGTCTGCAACACTCGTGACGGTGTTATGGTACGCTGTGACCTGGTCGTCTGGAACACTCGTGACGGTGTTATGGTACGATGTGACCTGGTCGTCTGCAACACTCGTGACGGTGTTATGGTACGCTGTGACCTGGTCGTCTGCAACACTCGTGACGGTGTTATGGTACGCTGTGACCTGGTCGTCTGCAACACTCGTGACAGTGTTATGGTACGCTGTGACCTGGTCGTCTGCAACACTCGTGACGGTGTTATGGTACGCTGTGACCTGGTCTTCTGCAACACTCGTGACGGTGTTATGGTACGCTGTGACCTGGTCGTCTGCAACACTCGTGACAGTGTTATGGTACGCTGTGTCCTGGTCGTCTGCAACACTCGTGACAGTGTTATGGTACGCTGTGACCTGGTCGTCTGCAACACTCGTGACGGTGTTATGGTACGCTGTGACCTGGTCGTCTGCAACACTCGTGACAGTGTTATGGTACGCTGTGTCCTGGTCGTCTGCAACACTCGTGACAGTGTTATGGTACGCTGTGACCTGGTCGTCTGCAACACTCGTGACGGTGTTATGGTACGCTGTGACCTGGTCTTCTGCAACACACTCATATTACTGTAACAGTCATGCTAGGGGACGATCGTACCAGTTCGTCCACATAGAGAATATAGTAGTAGCACCTCGTTACCTACCACGTTAAGAATGTACTGAATAACTCTGGTTAGGTTGTTAGTGTGCTACGTGTGGCCTGCATGTACGTCATTAACACTACTCTTGGCCTCATCACTAACAATCAACATGATTTAAACCCCTAAAATTGGGATTAAATACAACTGTGCATCTATATCAATGTATACATACTCGAGTAACTTAAATCTCTGGTGTATTTGTTTGAGTGTTTGTCTTGGTGTATTTGTTTGGGTGTTTGTCTTTTATTTGTTTTTGGGTTAATACAACTTGCATGTATTTGTTATACTGGGGTAATTAATCTCTGGTGTATTTGTTTGGGTGTTTGTCTTGGTGTATTTGTTTGGGTGTTTGTCTTGGTGTATTTGTTTGGGTGTTTGTCTTGGTGTATTTGTTTGGGTGTTTGTCTTGGTGTATTTGTTTGGGTGTTTGTCTTGGTGTATTTGTTTGGGTGTTTGTCTTGGTGTATTTGTTTGGGTGTTTGTCTTGGTGTATTTGTTTGGGTGTTTGTCTTGGTGTATTACAATATACATGTTATGTTGCAATACTTTGACTCGTTGAACAATCTAACAAGCTATCGGGGCCAGGAGCGATGACTCGACCCCTGCAACCACATATAGGTGAGTACTTGTCCTGTTTCCTGACGAATCTTACCTAACTTAATCTATCTCTGAATTAAATTTCATTATCCTCCATAGTGTTATGGATCGTTGCTTTCTGTACGGTCTAATATTTTACCCAAATTCAGTGTTGTTCAACGTTAGGTTTAGTTAACATATATTAATCTACGTTTAACAAATAACCAACAGTAGCGAAGTATCGTAAACTGGCATTACGTTATATCGTTGGTACTGCGAAGTACGGTAATTGGTGAAGTGTGTGTGTTGAACCCTCACTTAGTGGGTGTTGAAGACTCCAGAGGAGTCACAGGTATGTTAGGAAGTATTTCTTCAGCACTAGAGTTGTCAGGAAGTGGAACACTCTCTTTTCTCTCTCAGGAAGGGCCTCGGGGTGAGCATTGTACCGAGCATATCTGAGGCGCTCATCGACCAAATAACTAATACAGTAAATGTGCGACTGGCAAATCTAAGACTAGACTTCAGAAACCTAAGCAAGGAATCATTCACGACACTGTATACGACATACATTATTACCTATATGTACTCACCTATGTGAGTACGTATAGGTGAGTACACTACAGCTGGGTGGTTGGAAATGTCGATTCAGCCGTAAGAATCAGATTTGTAAGTGGAGCAAGACGATTGGGCAAGTCTTTCACCTGCTACTGCCTCTGTTCACCTAGCAGTACAATATCTAGGTGTTAGTCTCCTTACGCCTAAGTTGTGGTGGTGGTAGTGGTGGGAAGGGCAGTTGCTTTGGTGGTGGTGGGAAGGGCAGTTGCTTTGGTAGTGGTGGGAAGGGCAGTTGCTTTGGTGGTGGGAAGGGCAGTTGCTTTGGTGGTGGTAGTGGTGGGAAGGGCAGTGGCTGTGAGGGTGGTAGTGGTGGGAAGGGCAGTGGCTGTGAGGGTGGTAGTGGTGGGAAGGGCAGTGGCTGTGAGGGTGGTAGTGGTGGGGAAGGGCAGTGGCTTGAGGTGGTAGTGGTGGGAAGGGCAGTGGCTGTGAGGTGGTAGTGGTGGGAAGGCAGTGGCTGTGAGGGTGGTAGTGGTGGGAAGGGCAGTGGTGTGAGGGTGGTAGTGGTGGAAGGGCAGTGGCTGTGAGGGTGGTAGTGGTGGGAAGGGCAGTGGCTGTGAGGATGGTAGTGGTGGGAAGGGCAGTTGCTTTGGTGTTGGTAGTGGTGGGAAGGGCAGTGGTTGTGGTGTTGGTAGTGATGGGAAGGGCAGTGGCTGTGAGGGTGGTAGTGGTGGGAAGGGCAGTGGCTGTGAGGGTGGTAGTGGTGGGAAGGGCAGTGGCTGTGAGGGTGGTAGTGGTGGGAAGGGCAGTGGCTGTGAGGGTGGTAGTGGTGGGAAGGGCAGTGGCTGTGAGGGTGGTAGTGGTGGGAAGGGCAGTGGCTGTGAGGGTGGCAGTGGTGGGAAGGGCAGTGGCTGTGAGGGTGGTAGTGGTGGGAAGGGCAGTGGCTGTGAGGGTGGTAGTGGTGGGAAGGGCAGTGGCTGTGAGGGTGGTAGTGGTGGGAAGGGCAGTGGCTGTGAGGGTGGTAGTGGTGGGAAGGGCAGTGGCTGTGAGGGTGGTAGTGGTGGGAAGGGCAGTGGCTGTGAGGGTGGTAGTGGTGGGAAGGGCAGTGGCAGTGATGTGTTAGTCGGAAGGTCATTGGTGGTGGTGCTAGTGGGAAGGGCAGTGGTGGTGCTAGTGGGAAGGTCATTGGTGGTGGTGCTAGTGGGAAGGGCAGTGGAGGTGGTCAGACAAGGTTGGTGAGACAGCCTTGTGACAGGTAATTACTGCAGCAGTAGTTCCATATCCACTGTGAAGAACACGAGGGTCAGGCGAGGCAGAGTGTTTATTTTATGTTATTGATGCAATCTCTTCCACCTATGCTAGTTACCCAACATACAATCTCTTCCACCTATGCTAGTTACCCAACATACAATCTCTTCCACCTATGCTAGTTACCCAACATACAATCTCTTCCACCTATGCTAGTTACCCAACATACAATCTCTTCCACCTATGCTAGTTACCCAACATACAATCTCTTCCACCTATGCTAGTTACCCAACATACAATCTCTTCCACCTATGCTAGTTACCCAACATACAATCTCTTCCACCTATGCTAGTTACCCAACATACAATCTCTTCCACCTATGCTAGTTACCCAACATACAATCTCTTCCACCTATGCTAATTACCCAATATACAATTTATGTGCATGCTAGACCTGTCTTTATTAGATATTTTCACTACGTTATTTGTATCCTCTTTATTTCAGTTTTAACTTGTTCACTTTTAATCATATCTCCCCAAATTCTACACATTTCCTTATTATGATGGATCTGTATACTTCGATCCCCCATGTGGGATCCTCTTCAGCAGATAGAGGATCCCAGAAGGGGGTCGACATATACATATTAATCGATCTTCTGAGTTTGTGTCAGTGTGAGTTTTTATTGAGCATTGACAAGTGTTATTATGCTTTATTATTTCATGTTTAGAGGCAAACCCGTGTATTTTCATAAAGCAAAGATTGGTGTAGGCTCGAACCTTAGTCTGTTAATCACAGCTTGGTGTCTGACCAGTGAGGTGTTCACTGATTTCCTCTGCAGTTTGAAAACTTCAGCTCCATGGAGTGAACTCTTCTCATGGCTGAGGGACTAACCACCTCGAATACTTTTTTCTCCAAGGTTGATAGACTGATTACATTATCTTTATTTCACTACTACACCTGCTGCCTCTGTATTTGACTGAAGAAGTCTACTGTGTAGACGAAATGTTTCAACAATAAAGATACCTAACTGTTGTACATGTGTCTTAATCTTCAACTTGTCGGTATTTTATACCATTTTCAACATAAGACGTTCAGTGTTTCCCCTGTACTTCCCACGTCATATTGATGGCTACACTATTCTTACTCTGGGCAATTTATTAATTAAGAATAAGTCACAGTACCGTGGCTGGAACAGTTCATTAACAATGTCACAGTACCGTGGCTGGAACAGTTCATTAACAATGTCACAGTACCGTGGCTGGAACAATTCATTAACAATGTCACAGTACCGTGGCTGGAACAATTCATCAGTCTCACACACACCAACTAAAAGGCAGAGGGACTGACTACCTCATCTTTTAGATATAGTTCAACTGTCTTCCAATTAGTTATGGCCACTGAAGGGCGAAACGTCTACAATAAAGATACCCAGATGTTACACAGTGTTGAAGGAAGACTGGAGGAAGAACAGGGACAGTATTGAAGGAAGACTGGAGGAAGAACAGGGACAGTGTTGAAGGAAGAACAGGGACAGTGTTGAAGGAAGAACAGGGACAGTGTTGAAGGAAGAACAGGGACAGTGTTGAAGGAAGAACAGGGACAGTGTTGAAGGAAGAACAGGGACAGTGTTGAAGGAAGAACAGGGACAGTGTTGAAGGAAGAACAGGGACAGTGTTGAAGGAAGAACAGGGACAGTGTTGAAGGAAGAACAGGGACAGTGTTGAAGGAAGAACAGGGACAGTGTTGAAGGAAGAACAGGGACAGTGTTGAAGGAAGAAGACAGTGTTGAAGGAAGAACAGGGACAGTGTTGAAGGAAGAACAGGGACAGTGTTGAAGGAAGAACAGGGACAGTGTTGAAGGAAGAACAGGGACAGTGTTGAAGGAAGAACAGGGACAGTGTTGAAGGAAGAACAGGGACAGTGTTGAAGGAAGAACAGGGACAGTGTTGAAGGAAGAACAGGGACAGTGTTGAAGGAAGAACAGGGACAGTGTTGAAGGAAGAACAGGGACAGTGTTGAAGGAAGAACAGGGACAGTGTTGAAGGAAGACTGGAGGAAGAACAGGGACAGTGATGGATGACCTGGTTTTGTTTAACATAGTGTATTGTTGTATTTATTACGTTAGGGAGATGAGGTGCTTTTTAACAAAAGTTCTTAATCGAATGGCAGACAAAGGACCTTTCGAGGTGTCAGACAATGAATGCCAGATCTTATGGCCTTTTATGCGCAATGAGTTTTTGCATAAGTTGAGTCATACACGGGGGATGTCAGAGGGTTGTGTGTTTTGTTGTTTGTATGTTCTGTTGCAGCTATTAAAGACAAGTTTCAGAGGGTTTGTTTTAATTTAATGCATGTATATATATATTAGGCACAATAGTATAACTGCATATTTTTTTGCATATTAAGTCAGTTCAAATTTTTGAAGAGTGGTGAGTGTGGTGTCTGGCACTTTAATGGGTGATAGTCACAGGATGATGGTTGATGGAAGTGTTTCTCTGACCTGACAGATGTTGATGCTGCAGGAGCAGGAAACTGGTAAGAGCGACCATCTCCGCCTCAACAGGAAGAGTGACAAGCAGTTCGTCTTTGACAGACTCTTCAGCGAGGAGTCCAATCAGGTTAGTAATGTGCCCATCCCACTCTTGGTTCTCTACGCCACTCTTCTCACAAGCAAACACACTTGCCGTTTCCTAGACTGTGTCACCTGGATGGATTGCTGCAGTTTTGGGGATCTTGGTTGGCTGAATGGCTTACTAGGAAGAGAGGTGACTGGCCACCTTGAGGCGGATTGTACGCTCATACCAGTGTCTAATCTTCAGCAGTGGCTGTACTCAATGAGCTATACACACGCTTCAGCACTGTTAATGTTTCAGGACGGACTAGTGAAGAGCATCTTCTCGGTTCAGACCATTTTACTCTCGGTGGTGTAAACTGTAGGTGGCGAAATAGCGTTTTTTTCACACAATTTTCACAATGGAACATCAGCAACTCGTATATACAGCTTATCGCTAGAACTGGGATCGTTACGACTTGGTAAATTTATGTACCAACAGGTGTTTTCCATTAGGAAGGTGTTTCTGGAAGCTTAAGAGCAGTTTTGGTCTGTTGTGTAGAGGAGCGAATGCCATCACCCCCGGGGACGAATCTATAATACAATAAAGTGAAAATATCTGAGAAGTACTCTTGTCTACTTCACCATGATCAACTAGGGGACCATTCCTTAAAAGTGATAGATTCCGTTTTAGCTGAGAGCTTCTCAGATTCCAGAGTCCAGAACTAGTCATAGTTCCAGGACTGGCAGTGGTGGAAGTTGGTTTCACTGATTAACACAGGTGACACTAAGAAACTCTATAACCTAATATTTATGATGTGAAAATGACTGTGGATCTGCCAGCATCGTCCTATATGGCTCAGGGGACGGGGGTGTAACACGAGATACTACGGAAGCACCACCACCTTGCATCATTTGTTTTTTACTGGAATCGTTTAGCTTTTCTGCCCATGAGATGATCATCCCCTACAGGTAACAGTAATCTGTGAATATGGCCATCCCTAAGCCAAGCCGGGAACCCAGCAGGCTGTAAACTGTGGTTTGACCTCTTTGTCGAGCTATATTTTGCAAAATGGAAAGGATTTGTGATCTTGTACTTAAGAGATGGGCTGTTTCCTCTGTCCGATTGATCTTCAGGTTCTGACAATCAACATATCCCCAATTCTGCTATTACTATAACTATTACTGCTGTTTCTATTGCTGTTATTAGTTACTATTACTACTTTTACTTTACCAATAATACTACTCAGCACTGCAGTAACCTAGTACTGACTACTCGTACTCCTACTAACCGCTACGAAGAATCTCATTGTGCACATCTACCAAGAGAGAGAGTTGTGTTCACTGCAGTACTTCATGCAATCCTCAATGCTCTTTTTCTGATAGCTGACTTAGTTGGTTCTCGGTTCAACGCGTACTCACATTCCCAATACACTGTTGTGTGTCCCTGACCCAGTATGCTTCTGTCCACCCTATGGTCCGAAAGATCCAAGAGTGGCACGAAGATGTACATTTGTCAGTGTCCGGCCATGTTGGTGTCCTGGGAAACGAACGGGTGGATGCCAAGGCAAAAGTTTCTATAGGAAGCCCACTCCAAGATGACTTTTGCATTCCGGTAACTTCATGGACTGTATCCACAGATATGTATTGGAAAGTGTCTGGCCTTATGTCCGACGTGGGTGTTTGGGTCCCGTATTTCAACAGGAATCGTCATTTTGGGATGAATCAATCGGCTGATGATCAGGCACACATCTCACCAATAGCTACCTGTTAAAGGGTGTTCCTGTCCCCCTCCGTGTAATCTGTGACGTGTAGCTGACTTTAGAATATATTTTAATATGTTGACCAACATTTACGTATTTCTGCCTTCGTAATTTTTATCAATAAAGAGGCGCCTATAAGGCACTCGGACGACTTATAGGAGAGTCTTTGATATCAGTAATTTAATGGAGTTTTAATAATGTTGGTTATTTTAACTTGGTGTAATAGTTTTTGTGCTGATTATTTTCTTCATATTCGTAGTTTTTTGTTTGTTAATTTTATTATTGTTTTGTATGTCATTGCATTTTTCTATTAAAATGAGCGCTGAATTCCGTACACGGTTTAAGTGCTGTGTAAATATTAAAACTACTACCACTGCACTAAATACTGACCCTACTTATTCCTAACCAATGCACTAATTACTTACCCCTACTTATTAATACTTCTAACCATTGCATTAACTACTGACCCTACTACTGTTGCACTACGACTGCTGCAGGATGAGTTGTACAAGGACACGACCAAGGTCCTAGTGGAGGACGTGTTGAAGGGCTTCCACGCCACAGTGTTCGCTTACGGTGCTACGGGGGCAGGAAAGACCTTCACCATGGTGGGTACCACTGAGCAACCTGGCATCATGGTCAGGGCTCTCAACGACCTCTTCAACACCCTAGACGCTGAGAGGAACTCCAAGGCAAAGGTAAGTAGATCTGCAGCTTCCAGTGATGCGTCTCTTTATTAATATGCACTTCAACACCCTATCGTAACCTGACGTAACCTAAGACCCAGTGAAGAAAAGCAGTAGGGCCAAAGTCAGGTCTCTAGACCTAAGTTTTCTTAATATACACAAATAACCCACGAATTATTTATGTATTGTTTCAGTCCCGTAATTGCGTCTTTTTAGGATTTTAAATGGATGAGTACAATTCGATATTGTGTGCGCGTTTCTCTAAACGAACTAATGTTGAAAAATAATAAAAATAAAATAAAATGTTATTTCTTTGCTAAGGTTACAATGTGTGTTTACGTTTCATAATTTGATTGGTACAAAGAAAGTCACTATCATGCCGAGGCATTTCCGCCAGACTTAACCTAATACTTATAGACTACTTAAATGAAGTCATCAGACTTTGAACTGGACAACCCACACGGGTTACCGCTTCGTATAGTGAGGTTCATTGTCGATAATTTCAGGAGTGATTTGCTTTATCAATAAGTATGGGTACATAACTTCATATTGTTACCTTAGGTAAATTATAATTTTCCGGCATATAAGGCGCACTTTTTCCCCCACAAAAAGTCTTATAAAATCACGGTACGTCTTATATGGTCAAGGTGAGGGTCAAGGGCAGACTTTGTGTTACGCTTTAGCAGATGTTTACTAACGTTAAGTTACAACTGGGAAACATCGTCTTATATGATGGTGCGTCTTATATGCCGGAAAATACTTTGTATCGGTATCCGAGTGTTGCATGAGTCTTGCTGATCATTGTGGCGGTATTTTATATCATTTATAATGACAATATAGGGCGGAAATATAATGTAAACATTGTAATATAGAGTAAATGCTTGTTCAACTTTGTTTACCATACATTGTAAACGAGTGATAGTAAAGCAACATCAATACTGGTGGCTCATCAACACATCAATACTGGTGGCTCATCAACACATCAATACTGGTGGCTCATCAACACATCAACACTTGTGGTTTATGAACACATCACTACTGGCAACTCATCAACACATCAATACTTGTGGCTTATCAACACATCATTACTGGTGGCTCATCAACACATCAATACTGGTGGCTCATCAACACATCAATACTGGCAAC
The DNA here is from genome assembly GCA_009830355.1 of Cherax destructor. Taxonomy (NCBI): domain Eukaryota; kingdom Metazoa; phylum Arthropoda; class Malacostraca; order Decapoda; family Parastacidae; genus Cherax; species Cherax destructor. The sequence continues at coordinate 77,939 of WNWK01003977.1, read as the reverse complement.
TCATCAACACATCAATACTTGTGGCTTATCAACACATCAATACTGGCGACTCATCAACACATCAATACTGGCGACTCATCAACACATCAATACTGGCGACTCATCAACACATCAATACTGGCGACTCATCAACACATCAATACTGGCGACTCATCAACACATCAATACTGGCGACTCATCAACACATCAATACTTGTGGCTCATCAACACAATACTGGCGACTCGTCAGCACGTCAAGCCTGGCGACTCGTCAACACGTCAAGCCTGGCGACTCGTCAACACGTCAAGCCTGGCGACTCGTCAGCACGTCAAGCCTGGCGACTCGTCAGCACGTCAAGCCTGGCGACTCGTCAGCACGTCAAGCCTGGCGACTCGTCAGCACGTCAAGCCTAGCGACTCGTCAGCACGTCAAGCCTGGCGACTCGTTGTATTGTGAATACCTGGAAGTGTGGTTCGTACGTCGGTTTACGTGCGGCCAGCAGTAACAGTATGGTTGATCAGGCCCTGATCGATCACGAGGCCTGGTCGTGGATCGGGCCATTGGGGCGTTGATCCCCCGAAATCCCCTGGAGTTCTAGTACTCACTCGCCATGGGTTCAAACCCCACCCGTTCCCTGGTTTAATAATGCTACACTTCCCATTCTGACGTTTCTTCCCTGACAGTCACTCCTTAGTTTCTTCCTCTAAGATACTCCTCGAGTCACTGGAGTACAGCGGAGCCCCGTTCATACAGCTCTAAATATGGCGCCGGTCGTCCTTACCTTACGCAACTGTTGTACGAATATGGGGATAACAGCTGCGCAGCGGTAAAACAACCGAACATTATGAACAATTGTTCAGTTGAAAGGCAACGAAAAAGTGGAACACTTAAGAGGATGCTGTATACTTGGGAAGCTCCTGCTATTTCTGTCTGGGCCTCAAGTTTTTACCCCAACCTCTTGGATACAGCATCAATTGCCTTCTTGCTCCACGTGTTCTATCGCTTTCCTGATAATCTCCATTACCTTGCGTGGTATTTCAGTACTTAAAACTGCTTCTCGTCTGTCTACCTTCTTAAATAGTGATTACATTCGCTGTCTTAAAGATCTCTGGTAACTGTTCCATGTCCGTTGCCTTGTAGATCTTAGCTAGCGGCTCGGACAGTGCTTCTGCGCTCTTGCAGAATTCTTGGTGACACCTTGTAAAGTCTCGTTGATCTTGATGTACTCAGTAGAACCCAAAGTTTCTTTACGTCTTCCTGCTGTGTGTGTTGTGTCCAGTACCTGTTGGTGCACCCTCTTGCCCTGGATTTCTGGTGTTACCAATGTTTCCACTAAAAAGACCTCTTCAGAGGAATTTTCTGATATAACTGAAGCAGTTTGGTTCAAACTTGGACGTTATTGTTGTTGTACGTCATTCTCAAATTATCGTTCACACACACACTTGACGTATTCGTTTCTGGTTAATCTGCTCACTTCTTTGTTCACGTCCGTCCTTCGCTTTCTGTAGTTTTTTCCACACTTACATTTTTGTTTGTTTTTGCATCTTTGGTTGAACAAAGAACTCTCGTTGTCTTTGCTGTTTCCACTTGTGGGTATGGAGTTATCCTTTGCCTCCCGGCACGTTCCACTTAGGTATTCCATCTCATCCACTGCCTTTCCTTCCACTTCCCTTTCCCACTGCACTTCAATCAAGAATTCTCTTATCCCGCGCCTTCCAAGTCTCTTCTAGTCTGGGTTCTTGCTCCCTCTACCTGCCAGTCTGGGTTCTTGCTCCCTCTACCTGCCAGTCTGGGTTCTTGCTCCCTCTACCTGCCAGTCTGGGTTCTAGCTCCCTCTACCTGCCAGTCTGGGTTCTTGCTCCCTCTACCTGCCAGTCTGGGTTCTAGCTCCCTCTACCTGCCAGTCTGGGTTCTTGCTCCCTCTACCTGCCAGTCTGGGTTCTTGCTCCCTCTACCTGCCAGTCTGGGTTCTTGCTCCCTATACCTGCCAGTCTGGGTTCTTGCTCCCTCTACCTGCCAGTCTGGGTTCTTGCTCCCTCTACCTGCCAGTCTGGGTTCTTGCTCCCTCTACCTGCCAGTCTGGGTTCTTGCTCCCTCTACCTGCCAGTCTGGGTTCTTGCTCCCTCTACCTGCCAGTCTGGGTTCTTGCTCCCTCTACCTGCCAGTCTGGGTTCTTGCTCCCTCTACCTGCCAGTCTGGGTTCTTGCTCCCTCTACCTGCCAGTCTGGGTTCTTGCTCCCTCTACCTGCCAGTCTGGGTTCTTGCTCCCTCTACCTGCCAGTCTGGGTTCTTGCTCCCTCTACCTGCCAGTCTGGGTTCTTGCTCCCTCTACCTGCCAGTCTGGGTTCTTGCTCCCTCTACCTGCCAGTCTGGGTTCTTGCTCCCTCTACCTGCCACTCTGGGTTCTTGCTCCCTCTACCTGCCAGTCTGGGTTCTTGCTCCCTCTACCTGCCACTCTGGGTTCTTGCTCCCTCTACCTGCCACTCTGGGTTCTTGCTCCCTCTACCTGCCAGTCTGGGTTCTTGCTCCCTCTACCTGCCAGTCTGGGTTCTTGCTCCCTCTACCTGCCAGTCTGGGTTCTTGCTCCCTCTACCTGCCAGTCTGGGTTCTTGCTCCCTCTACCTGCCAGTCTGGGTTCTTGCTCCCTCTACCTGCCAGTCTGGGTTCTTGCTCCCTCTACCTGCCAGTCTGGGTTCTTGCTCCCTCTACCTGCCAGTCTGGGTTCTTGCTCCCTCTACCTGCCAGTCTGGGTTCTTGCTCCCTCTACCTGCCAGTCTGGGTTCTTGCTCCCTCTACCTGCCAGTCTGGGTTCTTGCTCCCTCTACCTGCCACTCTGGGTTCTTGCTCCCTCTACCTGCCACTCTGGGTTCTTGCTCCCTCTACCTGCCAGTCTTGCCTCTACGTTGTGCTCCACAAAGGTTCACTACTGTATGGGCGCTACAGCTCAGGGCTTTCGTATTCCGTGTTAGCCATGTCAGAAGTACTTGTGGTCAATACCAGGTTCTTGCTGTGTATGTGTGTGTGGGGGGGGATCCTGAAGCAAATAATGACACTTATGCCTAACAAAATACATTTAACCTTTCTGCATAACTGTGTTTATATATGTCGTGCCGAATAGGTAAAACTGGTCAATTAGCAAGAATTCATTTAAAATTAAGTCATTTCTAAAATTTTCTCTTATACGTTTAAAGATATATTTTTCATTTATGTTAATGTAAAAATTAATATTGTACCATAAGAACCTTAGAAAACTTACCTAACCTTATTATAACAAGCTCAATTTAATTTAACCTAATCCAATTAAATATATTTTTGATAAGTTTACAATAATTTAATAATATACAAACAAACACAAGGAAATATATTGTTTTCGTTAGGTTCAGAATTATTTTTGCGAAATTATTGCATACACAAATTTTCGCTTCTTGTATGGCAAGAAGAGCGTTGCTATTTAAGCTAAAATAGCAAGTTTTATATATTCGGACACACACACACTTTATTTATTTGAAAGTTAAAACAAAACTCTCCTCGTAATCTTGGCATCCTTGGCCTGGTTTGGCATCCTTGGCCTAGTCACGTATCCTTGGCAAAATGCAGTTGCAAGAATATAATCAATTTCCTTGTCCTGTTATCACGGGTCTTCGATGCCTTTAATTATTGCATTATTATTATTAGTATTATTATTATGTAGTATAATCAACATTTCCTTGCTGGGGAGGTTGCTAAATATTTACATATTTACTTAAATGATTTACGAATGTTATATCTTAGTTGAGTTTATTGGCGACACTGCCACACTGGACCAGTGTTGTGGCGTGTATCACCAACACTGCCACACGCCACACGCAAGAGAGAGAAGGGTGGGTTGATTGCATTTTCCTGGACTGCAGGAAGGCCTTCGACACAGTTCCTCACATGAGATTAGTAAAGAAGTTGGAAGAACAAGCATGTATAACAGGAAGGGCACTGGAATGGATCAGGGAATACCTCACAGGGAGGCAACAACGGGTCATGGTGCGTGATGAGGTATCACAGTGGGCACCTGTGACGAGCGGTGTACCGCAGGGGTCAGTCCTAGGACCAGTGTTATTCTTGGTATATGTAAATGACATGACGGATGGGATAGACTCAGAAGTGTCTCTGTTCGCAGATGATGTGAAATTAATGAGGAGAATCACATCGGAAGAGGACCAGGCAGGACTTCAAACAGACCTGGACAAGCTTGACATCTGGTCTAGCAACTGGCTTCTCGAATTCAATCTCACCAAATGCAAAGTCATGAAGATCGGAGAAGGGCAAAGAAGACCGCTGACAGAGTACAGGCTAGGCGGACAAAGGCTACAAACCTCGGCAAAGGAGAAAGACCTTGGGGTGAGTATAACGCAAAGCACGTCTCCGGAGGCACACATCAACCAGATAACTGGGGCAGCATATGGGCGACTGGCAAACCTAAGATTAGCGTTCCGTTACCTTAACAAGGAATCGTTCAAGACACTGTACACCGTGTACGTCAGGCCCATACTAGAATATGCAGCACCAGTCTGGAACCCACACCTGGTCAAGCACGTAAAGAAACTAGAGAAAGTGCAAAGGTTTGCGACAAGGTTAGTTCCACAACTCAGGGGTCTGTGCTATGAAGAAAGGTTGAGGGAAATAGGACTAACAACACTGGAGGAAAGAAGGGTCAGAGGAGACATGATAACGACATACAAAATACTGCGGGGAATCGACAAGGTAGACAGTGACAGGATGTTCCAGAGAGGGAACACAGAAACAAGGGGACACAACTGGAAGCTGAAGACTCAGATGAGTCAAAGGGATGTTAGGAAGCATTTCTTCAGCCACAGAGTAGTCAGGAAGTGGAATAGTCTAGAGAAATATATAGTGGAGGCAGGAACCATACATAGTTTTAAGACGAGGTATGATAAAGCTCATGGAGCAGGGAGAGCAGAGACCCAGTAGCAGACAGCGAAGAGACGGGGCCAGGAGCTGAGTCTCGACCCCTGCAACCACAATTAGGTGAGTACAATTAGGTGAGTACTGGACCAGTGTTGTGGAGTGTATCACCAACACTGCCACACTGGACCAGTGTTGTGGAGTGTATCACCAACACTGCCACACTGGACCAGTGTTGTGGAGTGTATCACCAACACTGCCACACTGGACCAGTGTTGTGGAGTGTATCACCAACACTGCCACACTGGACCAGTGTTGTGGAGTGTATCACCAACACTGCCACACTGGACCAGTGTTGTGGAGTGTATCACCAACACTGCCACACTGGACCAGTGTTGTGGGTGTATCACCAACACTGCCACACTGGACCAGTGTTGTGGAGTGTATCACAACACTGCACAATGACATGTGAATCCTTAACTACTAAATGTTTAGTGACCCCCTCATATCATTGATCCTTACTATTCTATAATTTATATATTTATTTATATATATATATATATATATATATATATATATATATATATATATATATATATATATATATATATATATATATATATATATATAACATCAACCTTTTACCACCTATGCAGGAGTGTGTAAGTATATATGTATGTATATTTAACCAGGGGCAAGCGATCAACCCTTAGGGGCCTTATAGAGGCATTCAGGTTCGATACAAGGAAGGGGAGGATAGATCCTGTTGCTGGAATCAAGAGCCCCTCACCAGCATCAAGGTGAAAGGCTCTTGTGTTTATAAATCAGACGACAGATTGGAAGACCCATGTTAGGCGAGTCCTAACACCCTGAGTCCAGAGCGCGGTGGGAAGACCCATGTTAGGCGAGTCCTAACACCCTGAGTCCAGAGCGCTGTGGGAAGACCCATGTTAGGCGAGTCCTAACACCCTGAGTCCAGAGCGCTGTGGGAAGACCCATGTTAGGCGAGTCCTAACACCCTGAGTCCAGAGCGCTGTGGGAAGACCCATGTTAGGCGAGTCCTAACACCCTGAGTCCAGAGCTCACTTGTTATTATTTATCGTCTTTAACGTTATGGATTTGTTAATGTGATTAATGATTTGTCTTTCAAATATTAATATTACATTCGTGATTTATAAGTGTTTTAAAAATAGAGATTGTCTGCCTTAAGATGATCCATTAATATTGCAGAGCTGTAATATTGTGTGGTACCAAGTCCCGCACCTCCGAGTGGGGGACTGGTCTCTGTTGAGTGGGGGACTGGTCTCTGTTGAGTGGGGGACTGGTCTCTGTTGAGTGGGGGACTGGTCTCTGTTGAGTGGGGGACTGGTCTCTGTTGAGTGGGGGACTGGTCTCTGTTGAGTGGGGGACTGGTCTCTGTTGAGTGGGGGACTGGTCTCTGTTGAGTGGGGACTGGTCTCTGTTGAGTGGGGGACTGGTCTCTGTTGAGTGGGGGACTGGTCTCTGTTGAGTGGGGGACTGGTCTCTGTTGAGTGGGGGACTGGTCTCTGTTGAGTGGGGACTGGTCTCTGTTGAGTGGGGGACTGGTCTCTGTTGGAGTGGGGACTGGTCTCTGTTGAGTGGGGGACTGGTCTCTGTTGGAGTGGGGGACTGGTCTCTGTTGAGTGGGGGACTGGTCTCTGTTGAGTGGGGGACTGGTCTCTGTTGAGTGGGGGACTGGTCTCTGTTGAGTGGGGGACTGGTCTCTGTTGAGTGGGGGACTGGTCTCTGTTGAGTGGGGACTGGTCTCTGTTGAGTGGGGACTGGTCTCTGTTGAGTGGGGGACTGGTCTCTGTGGAGTGGGGGACTGGTCTCTGTGAGTGGGGACTGGTCTCTGTGGAGTGGGGGACTGGTCTCTGTGAGTGGGGGACTGGTCTCTGTGGAGTGGGGGACTGGTCTCTGTGGAGTGGGGGGACTGGTCTCTGTGGAGTGGGGGACTGGTCTCTGTTGAGTGGGGGACTGGTCTCTGTGGAGTGGGGACTGGTCTCTGTTGGAGTGGGGGACTGGTCTCTGTGGAGTGGGGGACTGGTCTCTGTGGAGTGGGGGACTGGTCTCTGTGGAGTGGGGGACTGGTCTCTGTGGAGTGGGGGACTGGTCTCTGTGGAGTGGGGGACTGGTCTCTGTGGAGGGGGGGACTGGTCTCTGTGGAGTGGGGGACTGGTCTCTGTGGAGTGGGGGACTGGTCTCTGTGGAGTGGGGGACTGGTCTCTGTGGAGTGGGGACTGGTCTCTGTGGAGTGGGGGACTGGTCTCTGTGGAGTGGGGGACTGGTCTCTGTGGAGTGGGGGACTGGTCTCTGTGGAGTGGGGACTGGTCTCTGTGGAGTGGGGGACTGGTCTCTGTGGAGTGGGGGACTGGTCTCTGTGGAGTGGGGGACTGGTCTCTGTGGAGTGGGGGACTGGTCTCTGTGGAGTGGGGGACTGGTCTCTGGTGGAGTGGGGGACTGGTCTCTGTGGAGTGGGGGACTGGTCTCTGTGGAGTGGGGGACTGGTCTCTGTGGAGTGGGGGACTGGTCTCTGTGGAGTGGGGGACTGGTCTCTGTGGAGTGGGGGACTGGTCTCTGTGGAGTGGGGGACTGGTCTCTGTGGAGTGGGGGACTGGTCTCTGTGGAGTGGGGGACTGGTCTCTGTGGAGTGGGGGACTGGTCTCTGTGGAGTGGGGGACTGGTCTCTGCTGACTGAGGATTAGACTCTCACATCTCGCCCATAGCCACTTGCTGACAGGTGCTCCTGCCCCTTCCCTTGTGTAGACTGAGTGGTACATGTGACTGTGGTACAAGTGACTGGTACATGTGACTGTGGTACACACAGTCTTGAACCAAGATCATCAACTTGAACACATGACCAGACTGAGGGACTGATCACCTCAAACTACTTCATGGTTAATGGACTGATGATGGCATCATTACCTCCCCACTCCTGCTGTCTCCATACTCCCCACCTCTGTATTCCACTGAAGAAGCCTTCTCCGTAGGCGAAACGTTTCTCAGTAAAAAGACACTCAGCTGTTGCTCTTGTGTCTCGCTTATTTAGCATTACGAACGAGAGGAAGATGTCCCATCGGCATGCTGTTGAAGAGCTCTTGTTCCAAGGAGTCTGAGCTACCCTTACCTTGTATGAAGCCTTGCTTGACTTCCGTTGCTTGATGTTTCGCCCTTATGGGTTGCCCATACCACCACTGGTGTACCAGTATTGGGTATCAATAAACCAACACTGGCTTTTAAGACCTTACTCTGTCGAGTGAAAATTGATGTTTTATTATTATTATTATTATTTATTATTATTATTATAGTTTTTAGTGTTTTTACTATGCACATAGCGACTTATTTAACATAATGTGTATTTGTTTTCAGATCTCGATGTCGTACTTAGAGATATACAACGAGAACATCAGAGATCTGCTACAACCAGGAGGCAGTCTGGAGCTGCGGGAGGACGCTAAGACTGGCGTTATACAGGTCACTAACCTGACTGAGAAGGCTATTATCAATACTAAGGAGGTGAGTACCATACCAGGCAAGTGGATCCATGGTACCAGGCGAATATCAGACCAGGGAAGTGGATCCACGATACCAGGAAAGTGGATCCATGGTACCAGGTAAGTACCATACCAGGGAAGTGGATCCATGGTACCAGGCGAGTACCATACTAGGGAAGTGGATCCATGGTACCAGGCGAGTACCATACCAGGGAAGTGGATCCATGGTACCAGGCGAGTATCATACCAGGGAAGTGGATCCATGGTACCAGGCGAGTACCATACCAGAGAAGTGGATCCATGGTACCAGGAGGTAAGTCCACTATAAATAAGAACGTAAGAAAGAAGGAACACTGCAGCAGGCCTACTGGCCCATCCTAGGCAGGTCTTTCTCAAAGCCAACCTTTCCCACTCGTTTTAAAGTAACCTAAAGTTTAGGCTTCAGTAACCCTATTAAGGTAATTTTTTGGGTAATTAAAAAGCACTTGCTTAAATTATGTTTAAAATTATAATTGCTTCAGCAAACATTGTTGGTGCGTCAGCTCAGATATAATTACAAGGTGGGTGGCAACTCTCTCACATATATATATTATAATTCTTTGAGAATTTAGTTGTGTTGCCGCAAGTGTTTTGCACCTCTTCTAACTGAGGTATTTTGCGCTCGGTCGCGCCTCCGCTATTTTGTATTATAAAGCGACTGGCTGCCAGTCAGGTAGTGGTCTTGGCACTCCTGGTTGACCTCTGGCACTCGTGTTATCAGCATTAAATAATTAGGCAGTCTGCACAATATTAAATTTTTGTTTTTGGAGTGACTTGCTTATAACAAGGGGATAATTTTGTTAGTTCTGTGATTAGCCGTGGAAATGTTTGTTTGAAATAAGTCACTGTAGGTGTATCGTGCTGGTGGTAATTCTTGCTCACGTAGCTTTCAATCACCATACTTAGCTGTCTTGTAGCACCATGGTGTGATCTTGGTGTATATACACAGTGTCTTGGTGTATACGCTGTGGCATGTTACTCTGAGGATTTTATTGTAAGATGGAAGATTATTCGGTCCACACACACACAGCCCTGGTGGCTAAAGCTCTTGCTTCACGCACGGAGGGCCCGGGTTCAATTCCCGGCGGGGCGGAAACATTTCGAAGTGTTTCCTTACACACACACACATACAACAGGCCTAGTGTCTAATCGACATTGCCTAGGACAAAATGGTAACTAACACCATTAGTTATAATGTACAAGTCACTGGATACAGGACAGTTGCCATAGATCTAGAAGACAGTGAATCTACTCCGTATTTAAGGAAACAGGCAGGACACAGACCAGTATCACTGACCTGTATACCAAGCCTGGTAATGAAGAAGATAATCAGGAGAGTGATAGAGCACCTAGAAAGAAGTGTTTTAGTAAACAACAACCATCACATGTTTAGAGATGGTAAATCTAATCTCTCACGCTGCTAGAACTCTATAACAAAGTAACATGAGTGAAGCAAGAGAGAAAATGATTGGTGGATTGCATATTAATGGACTGCTAGACATTAATATTGTACCTTTCAAGATACTAGGGAAAACTTGAGTAGCAAGCAAGAATAACAGGGAATGTGGTACTGTTAATCAAAGTACCTTAGAGAAGAAGACAAATTGATTATCCAGGAAGAGTTATAATGGGAGAATGTAACTAGTAGTAATGGGCACAGATGCAGCTAATGTTCGTAACGGCTTGATAAAGCTTCTGAGAGAGAACCGTTGCCACAATATCATATTATTTGCATCCGTGTCCTTTTACCAAACAAAATGTAACAGACAAGGTTCCGCAAGGATTGCTCTTAGGTCCACTACTGTTTCTGGTATGTGAATGACGTAAGAGACAGTCAAATATAAAAATTAACTAGGAGAATAAACGAGGTCAAGGAAAGGCTCACCACAGGCTCTCCTCAGTCGAATAACCTCTGCAGTGAATGTTCTTTTAGCAGTCTCGTCGGTCATTCACGACATTATGACACAAGTCACTTTCATATAGATTATGTTGCACTAGCATAGAACCCA
>WNWK01003977.1:32500-65000 GCA_009830355.1 Cherax destructor | reverse complement strand
TATATATGTGTGTGTATAATTTTGAAGAATCTTACATTGATTGGTTAGATTTACTTGTGATGATGATCACGACGAATACACTAGGTTTTTCTTGTCAGACGAACCGCACCACAAAATTTAGGCACTGAACTGCCTTCAGGGGATCAGGATCTGTTCTGATTGTAAACAAAATGAGAGAAAGCATCAAAGAAATGCTGAAGGACGTTTTTGACTTTTTGGGAATAGTCTGGATGTCAACAGACTAGAAGGACCAGTCTTTGGAGGAACTCTTGGTCTTAGTCAACGAGTTGCTGGCTTTTAAAATTATATAAAGCGAAATACAAAGTGCAAGTGTTTCCAAAGCGACTGAAGAAGTTAAATGGTATTAACCTTGGTAATTGATACTGATAAATTGGTTTAAAAGGACACGTGAGCAATACTCTTTATTTTCTTTTAACTGTGGTCGAAGTGATCAAGGTCCCACGACCCAAACGTTTTCTAATAAATATGTCCTAGTGTTTGCTCACTAGTTGTGAAGAAATGTCTGGGACTTGTAAAACATCAATGGCAGACTTGTCAAGTCTGGTCACTCACGTTTCTCACTGTCTCTCTTGCTTGCGAATTTGCTATTCAGTACATAGTGTACATACACTGTACATATACTTGGACGCTTATTTGGTGAAGGTTTTTCTTTGCTGTCTTTTTTGTTCATTTCTACCTTGATTATGTTGAGGCAGTAACGCTCAGGTGTATAGGCCTCAAGACTACGCTTGTGCTCGTATAGGTGGCACATCAGGCTCTAGAAACAAAACATGGCGAAGAAGAGAGTGAAGATTGCAAAAGAGAACAAGAGGAGGAAGACATCTGATAGTCAAGTAGTCAAGAAACAAACCTCTACATCCCAAACAATCGAATTTGCTTTTCCTAGCTCTGGCTGTCCTGCAGCCACTGATGCTGAGGACGAGTTTCCTGAGGAAGCTAGTGGTTGTCCTTCCACTCCCGCCCTAAACACAACAAAAGCCAGACCAAGATATTTTCAAACCAGAATTACGTATCTTCAGTCTTAAAACCGGACGGGGGTAAGTAAGCGGATGGTGTTGTACATTGTCTCTGGAACAACTCGCAGCTTTGGCAAAAACTAAGGATGTGACTCAGTTGATGTTCTGGGAAGCAGTGTCAAGAGTATCATCGCAGGCAGCAGGCTGAATCTATCTGCAGAAAGGCTTCCATTCCTTATCAGTAGTGTGCACTGCGACTGAAAGCTTCTGATAGACATTACTGACAATAAGCAGGCGGACCGGCTTTGTCTTAGTGTTAATCTAAGATGACAGTTATCAACTCTTAAGGGGTGGGGGTGTAAAAAATGTGTTTTGCAAGCGAGTATCAGCAGGCACTAGCGGTGTTGAATCTCTTGCAACTCTGGGGATCAAAGCGAAAAAAAAGTAGTGTGGCTGTTAACACTGGCCATCACTCTGGATGCTGTGTTTCTACAGCACAAGTAGAGCTCTACTGTGCACGCAGTCATCACAGTAGAGCTCTACTGTGCACGCAGTCATCACAGTAGAGCTCTACTGTGCACGCAGTCATCACAGTAGAGCTCTACTGTGCACGCAGTCATCACAGTGAGCTCTACTGTGCACATCATCACGTAGAGCTCTACTGTGCACGCAGTCATCACAGTAGAGCTCTACTGTGCACGCAGTCATCACAGTAGAGCTCTACTGTGCACGCAGTCATCACAGTAGAGCTCTACTGTGCACGCAGTCATCACAGTAGAGCTCTACTGTGCACGCAGTCATCACAGTAGAGCTCTACTGTGCACGCAGTCATCACAGTAGAGCTCTACTGTGCACGCAGTCATCACAGTAGAGCTCTACTGTGCACGCAGTCATCACAGTAGAGCTCTACTGTGCAAGCAGTCATCACAGTAGAGCTCTACTGTGCACGCAGTCATCACAGTAGAGCTCTACTGTGCACGCAGTCATCACAGTAGAGCTCTACTGTGCACGCAGTCATCACAGTAGAGCTCTACTGTGCACGCAGTCATCACAGTAGAGCTCTACTGTGCACGCAGTCCAACCTTTGGACGAAGACCTACTTCGACTAGTGGATGGTACCACTATGACCCCGCCTCCTCCTGCTTCACCTCACCTGACTACAGTATATAAGCAACTTTAACGGCTCTATGCTGTACTTACTACAAGATTGATGGACTGAACACATCGACTCCAGGCCGAGGGACTGATTACCTCAAACTCCTCCTTTTATTACTACTTTCTTCTTTGTATTAGACTGATGAAGCCACTGTATGGCGAAACGTTTCCTCAATAAAGATACCCAAGTGTTGCATATGTGTCTAATTTAACAACTTGTCGGTTCTCTGAACCATTCATCTACTTATAATGTTGCAGCAGATAGTGTCTGTACCCACTATGTAACTGTCTTAGGGTCGGGTAGCAGCACACTGCTGACGTACCCAGTTATATTTAAATAAAACCAGAGTGTTGCAAGGTGTCCTAGAACACTAACATCAGGTGAGAACACTTTCGTCATTTCAGCTTCACTTAGTGTAAGAGTTTTAAGAACACAGAAATATTGAAGATATTGCAGTTCAATACTTCCTACTGTGGACGGGACCTGCACATTAATATTGTACTGAGGCAAGCTTTCTCTGGTGCTTCTAAAAATACCTTCGTAACTTTGTCGATAGTTATTAGTGCTGGAAGCTAGACCAAAGAAGTACAGTGTACTTCAAGTACTCCTTAACATATCCCAACATCAGATAAATGTGAAGATTATATATCCATATTCGAAACGTTTCCTCAATAAAGATACCCAAGTGTTGCATATGTGTCTAATTTATAACTTGTCGGTTCTCTGAACCATTCATTTACATATTCTCGTTGTCACTAACAGTACAATCTTATTCTTAATATCTCTAATCTTCACAATAATTAAAACAGTGAATGTCATTGTTGACCTGGAGAGTGTACAAAGAACTTTCACAGTACACAAGTACGATAAAGCACCTAAATTACTGGGAACGGTTGAAGGTCCTTGATCTGTATTCCCTGGAACGCAGGCGAGAGAGATACATGCTAATATACAGTTGGAAAATTCTCGAGGGATTAGTACGAAACTTGCTCACAAAAATTACTCCCTATGGATGCAAAAGACTACAGGAGATGCAACATTTCCCCAATGTAAAGCAGGGGCGCCACGAGTACACTGAGAGAACACAGTAAGTGTCCGGGGCCCAAGACTGTTCAACTGCCTCCCAGCATACATAAAGGGGATTACCAATAGACCCCTGGCTGTCTTCAAGAAGGCACTGGACAGGCACCTAAAGTCAGTACCTGACCAACCAGGCTGTGGTTCGTACGTCAGTTTGCGTGCGGCCAGCAGTAATAGCCTGGTTGATCAGACTGATCCATCATAAGGCCTGGTCTCAGACCGAGCTGCGGGGGCGTTGACCCTCGAAACCCTCTCCAGGTAAACTCCAGTTAAGTATTAGTCTGCCCGAAATGCTCAGGCATGTTAGTGGCTTTCTTTGTGCTTAATAATTTATAACGTAACTCTTACATTGTATATTATGTAAAGAAATAAAATTAATTTAATTGCGTGTGTGTGTGTGTGTGTGTGTTTACACTCACCTCATTGTTGTCAGAGTTGTACTCGTCGGAGTTGTATTGGTTGCAAGTACATCACATCAAGGTTTGTCCACAACTGCTGCTCGCATACAGATACTTGTCTACCCGAGTCAAAAGTTGTCTGTAACTTAGCTTTCATGGTACCAGTGACCCACGTACTGTCTACAACCTAGCTTTCATGGTACCAGTGACCCACGTACTGTCTCAAAACCTAGCTTTCACGGTACCAGTGACCCACGTACTGTCTCAAAACCTAGCTTTCATGGTACCAGTGACCCACGTACTGTCTCAAAACCTAGCTTTCATGGTACCAGTGACCCACGTACTGTCTCAAAACCTAGCTTTCATGGTACCAGTGACCCACGTACTGTCTCAAAACCTAGCTTTCATGGTACCAGTGACCCACGTACTGTCTACATCCTAGCTTTCATGGTACCAGTGACCCACGTACTGTCTACATCCTAGCTTTCATGGTACCAGTGACCCACGTACTGTCTACATCCTAGCTTTCATGGTACCAGTGACCCACGTACTGTCTACATCCTAGCTTTCATGGTACCAGTGACCCACGTACTGTCTACATCCTAGCTTTCATGGTACCAGTGACCCACGTACTGTCTACATCCTAGCTTTCATGGTACCAGTGACCCACGTACTGTCTACATCCTAGCTTTCATGGTACCAGTGACCCACGTACTGTCTACATCCTAGCTTTCATGGTACCAGTGACCCACGTACTGTCTACATCCTAGCTTTCATGGTACCAGTGACCCACGTACTGTCTACATCCTAGCTTTCATGGTACCAGTGACCCACGTACTGTCTACATCCTAGCTTTCATGGTACCAGTGACCCACGTACTGTCTACATCCTAGCTTTCATGGTACCAGTGACCCACGTACTGTCTACATCCTAGCTTTCATGGTACCAGTAACCCACGTACTGTCTACAACCTAGCTTTCACGGTACCAGTGACCCACGTACTGTCTACAACCTAGCTTTCACGGTACCAGTGACCCACGTACTGTCTACAACCTAGCTTTCATGGTACCAGTGACCCACATGCTGTCTACATCCTAGCTTTCATGGTACCAGTGACCCACGTACTGTCTACAACCTAGCTTTCATGGTACCAGTGACCCACGTACTGTCTACAACCTAGCTTTCACGGTACCAGTGACCCACGTACTGTCTACAACCTAGCTTTCATGGTACCAGTGACCCACGTACTGTCTACAACCTAGCTTTCATGGTACCAGTGACCCACATGCTGTCTATAACTTAGCTTTCATAGTGCTAGTGACCCACGTACTGTCTACAACCTAGCTTTCACGGTACCAGTGACCCACATGCTGTCTACATCCTAGCTTTCATGGTACCAGTGACCCACGTACTGTCTACAACCTAGCTTTCATGGTACCAGTGACCCACGTACTGTCTACAACCTAGCTTTCACGGTACCAGTGACCCACGTACTGTCTACAACCTAGCTTTCATGGTACCAGTGACCCACGTACTGTCTACAACCTAGCTTTCATGGTACCAGTGACCCACATGCTGTCTATAACTTAGCTTTCATAGTGCTAGTGACCCACATTATTTGATATCAGAAATATGGCTCGTAGATCAAGTGGTCGCACTTCGGCAACCACTGTTGCCAGATTCGATCCTGACAAAAACGCTGGGCGTGTTTTCTTAACATCTATTGCCTCTGTATGTAAATAAATGGTTCAGAGAACCGACGAGTTCTATTGCCTCAGTTCACCTGGCAGTAAATAAGTACGTGGGTGTTAGCCTATCGTTGTAGGTGGCATACTAGGTAATGGAAGTATACCTAGGATAGGGCTGGGCTTTGAAATGAGCTGAAGTTGGAAAAAATATCAGCCTATACATTCAACAGTGTGAAGAATAATGTAGTGAGTGGGAATGGTTGAATTTAAGAAAGACCTGCCTAGCATGGGCCAGTATTCCCGCTGATGAAGCCCGCAGCTTGTGCGAAACGTTTAGTCAAAGTTGTGTCTTATTCTTCAACTCGTCGCTCTTATATTCCATTTGTAACAAGATATGATTTAATGTTTACAATAATGGATTCAAATTAAATAAGTTTGGATTTAGAAAGTATATAGGAAAGTATTGGTTTGGAAATAGGGTAGTAGATGAGTGGAACAGTCTGCCTAGTAGGGGTTATTGAAGCTGAAACCTTAGGTTGGATAAATACACGAGTGAGAGGGGTTGGATTTGAGTGGGACTTGCACGTGAGTAAATACATTTATCAGAGCTTATTGCTTGGATGGCACTGAAAATGGGTTGGGCAAGTGTTCTGTTAGTGGGTTGAATTTGTGAAGGACCTACCCAGTATGGGCCATCAGGGCTGCTGCAGGCCTGTTGGCCCATACTGGGCCTGGTTGGCAACGCTCTTGCCTCACACAATGAGTCCGTGGTTCGATCCCCGGCAAGGGCGGAAACATTGGGTGTGTTTCTTTACACCTGTTGTCCCTGTTCACTTGGCAAGTAGATAGGTAGGTAGGTATCTGGGTGTTAGTTGACTGGTGTGGGTGGCATCCTGTGGGACAAGATTAAAGGACAACAATGGAAATAACACAGTCCTTGATGAAGCACTGACTTGGGTTATCCTGGGTGGCTAACCCTCCCGGGTGGAAGACCGGAGGTAGTTTGAGGTGATCAGTCCCTCAGACTTGCTGGGAAGTGTTCAGTCCATCGCTTTTAAACCATTAATATCAATATTACTCTGAAATATTAAATCTTCAAATGAGAATCGAAGTTCATCATGTAATGAAAAAATTGTGTCAGGAATATTGAGGATCCAGCAGAAGACCTTTTATTTAAATATCACTATAAACTATTGCTTAATAAATCGACGATTATTATAAATTCTGGCAGAAAAATTATAATACATGTATATATATAAGAGTATTTAAAGTTTTTCGATACTTGTAGGAGTCTGAGGTGAGGCGGGTTGTCCGGGTAACCTTGTTTGTTTGGTCGCCCACCTGTTGCGTCAGCTGGTCGACCCCAGCCACCTGGCGACCCCAGCCACCTGACAGGCTCTGCTACCCAGTGAACTGAGCCGCCTGGCAGCCACTGCCACCTGGCGACCCCAGCCACCTGGCAGACAGTCTTCTACCTTGTATAATCACATTCTAGTGTGACTTCATTTCATATTAGGGGACAAATCGAAGTATTATAATTTATTCAGTGAAGTAAACATTTCAACATGAAATTTCGACCTCCTTGGTGAGTACAATGAGGGATGGACACGGCTGGACACGGCTGGACAAGTGGGTATACGGACGGACGCATGGAGGCAAACATGTTCAAATTCGTTAGGTAAAAGGAGGGAGGGGGGAGGCAAGAAGCACAATGCAAACCTGAGTACAAAAGTGGGAACTACGGTATACCAGGAGGGTGTTCCGGGGGTCAACGCCCCCGCGGCCCGGTCCGTGACCAGGCTTCACGTATATAATGAATTTCTTGAAGCTCAGTGGAAATAAATAACTGTTAACTTGGAAGGAGAGATACTGGAATTAATTAGTAGAAAGTGAAGGGAGGAAACTACAGAATTAATTACTCAACCAGGTATACAAGAAGCAGTGGAGAGGAACAAGAAGGTACGGCAACGGGAAAAGGCAAAACCTGATACCAGGAAGGGACAACAGAAGCAGCAAGACAACCTGAT
Source organism: Cherax destructor (assembly GCA_009830355.1). Lineage (NCBI taxonomy): Eukaryota > Metazoa > Arthropoda > Malacostraca > Decapoda > Parastacidae > Cherax > Cherax destructor. Next base: position 57,674 of record WNWK01003977.1, on the reverse strand, counting down.
ACCAGGAAGGGACAACAGAAGCAGCAAGACAACCTGATACCAGGAAGGGACAACAGAAGCAGCAAGACAACCTGATACCAGGAAGGGACAACAGAAGCAGCAAGACAACCTGATACCAGGAAGGGACAACAGAAGCAGCAAGACAACCTGATACCAGGAAGGGACAACAGAAGCAGCAAGACAACCTGATACCAGGAAGGGACAACAGAAGCAGCAAGACAACCTGATACCAGGAAGGGACAACAGAAGCAGCAAGACAACCTGATACCAGGAAGGGACAACAGAAGCAGCAAGACAACCTGATACCAGGAAGGGACAACAGAAGCAGCAAGACAACCTGATACCAGGAAGGGACAACAGAAGCAGCAAGACAACCTGATACCAGGAAGGGACAACAGAAGCAGCAAGACAACCTGATACCAGGAAGGGAACAACAGAAGACAACCTGATACCAGGAAGGGACAACAGAAGCAGCAAGACAACCTGATACCAGGAAGGGACAACAGAGAAGCAACCTGATACAGAAGAAAAAGAAGCAGAACAACTGATACCAGGAAGGGACAACAGAAGCAGCAAGACAACCTGATACCAGGAAGGGACAACAGAAGCAGCAAGACAACCTGATACCAGGAAGGGACAACAGAAGCAGCAAGACAACCTGATACCAGGAATGGACAACGAAGCAGCAAGACAACTGATACCAGGAAGGGACAACAGAGCATGCAAGCAACGCTGATACCGGAGGGGGTTTACAGGGTAACCCAGAACAGGCAGACTCTGCTGCGCGGTCAGCAGTACATGACCTCCCAATTTCATATAGAGGTATTCCATACTCAGACTATTTTGCTGTAATCTCTAGTCACCTTCGCAGCAACGTTGGTCGGATTTGATTCATAACAAATTATATTCTGTCAAACCGAGTTTAGGATTCTATTCTTCTAATCGATGTCGTGGTTGAGAGACTATGCTCTCCCGTCTTCGCATCGGGCACACATGTCTTACTCATGGGTATTTCATGGAGACGTGCCCAGTTCTACTCTGTGAAAATTGTCAGGTTCCAATTTCACTTTGCCATATTCTATTGACCGAGCATGCAGAATTTGTGGAAAATTTTCCAGAATTCAGCATGTGTAAATTTGAATATATATTTGTGTATTAAAATAATGGTGATTTGACCCTTCGAAAATTTTTGTGAAGAAGGGTATGCAGCGACTGGGGAGTGAGACTGGGGGGAATGCCATTTGTAATTTGTGAACACTGGTTGTTGTGGAAAATTCAGCTAATTATTTGGCGTCTTCCAAGCCAGATTGCGGTATTTCGGCCTGAATTTGTAATAGGACCTGTGTTAATGTTCCCTGTTGAAAGATTGGGACAGGAAATTTGCGGGACCTCAAGAATTACGTGTGAATGGTGGAAGATAAGGAATACACCATCACTCGCATAAGGAAGTGCACGATTAGTCCTTTCATTTAGATCTGTAGCTGGCCAGTGTAGGGTCTAGGTGTCAGGCATGTGGTGTAGTGTGATCCAACTACAGTAATTAAATGGTAAGTGGTAATACGAATTTCTTTTCTAATAACACTAGAATTTATGTACAATTATATCCTGTGTACCCAGCAAGCCTAATCATATACAGTCCACATTAGTTTATAATTTACCAGTATTGGTATTAATGTTTAATACTATAATTGTTAATTTAATATTAGGTCTAGCTTTTTGTGAGTGGTGATGAAGTGGGCATCGAGGGAGTTACAGTTCTGCGACCTACCGTGACTTAAGTCCCACTTATCTCACTCAAATTACTTGTCTGTAATATTCAGGTAATACCCTGTAAACCTCAGGCAGGTAGTTTCTCACATAATAGAATATACCTCCGACATTGTCACCGCTCTAACACCCTTATTTTATCTTCCCTCCTCACTGACGGTCCCACCTTTGACACGGACTCCCTCTTTGATTTTTTGACAGATTTATTACACCTTTGATGGTACTTCCTTTACCACTTCTCAAAGCCCTTTCTAACTCTACCTCTGTTATCTTCTCCACCCTCGCTAGTCTGTAATCAAGCAAGCACACCCTGTCCTGCACCGCTGTATGACCCTTGTGGGTTTAGCGCTTAGTTTTGATAGTAATAATTTACTTAAGTCCTACCTGACAAGCCCTACCATTACAGGTCATGAAGCTGCTCACTAAGGGCAACAAGGAGAGAACCTGTGAACCCACAGCTGCCAACAAGACCTCCTCCCGTAGCCACGCTCTTCTGCAGGTGGGTGTAGCACCAGGTATCCTGCAGGTGGGTGTAGCACCAGGTGTCCTGCAGGTGGGTGTAGCACCAGGTGTCCTGCAGGTGGGTGTACCACCAGGTGTCCTGCAGGTGGGTGTACCACCAGGTATCCTGCAGGAGGGTGTACCACCAGGTATCCTGCAGGAGGGTGTACCACCAGGTGTCCTGCAGGTGGGTGTACCACCAGGTGTCCTGCAGGTGGGTGTACCACCAGGTGTCCTGCAGGTGGGTGTACCACCAGGTGTCCTGCAGGTGGGTGTACCACCAGGTGTCCTGCAGGTGGGTGTACCACCAGGTGTCCTGCAGGTGGGTGTACCACCAGGTGTCCTGCAGGTGGGTGTACCACCAGGTGTCCTGCAGGTGGGTGTACCACCAGGTGTCCTGCAGGTGGGTGTACCACCAGGTGTCCTGCAGGTGGGTGTACCACCAGGTGTCCTGCAGGTGGGTGTACCGCCAGGTATCCTGCAGGTGGGTGTACCGCCAGGTGTCCTGCAGGTGGGTGTACCGCCAGGTATCTTGCAGGTGGGTGTACCACCAGATATCCTGCAGGTGGGTGGTTTACTGGAGGGTGATGCGTCTAGTGTATTAGGATTGAAGTCTATCTCCTGCATGAGGGTGTAAGTATATCTGTAAACCTTCAGACAGGTATACCAGAATATACTCACAATTAAAGTTAACTCAGATTGTACACACTGGTGTATATCTTTCAGTATATTCACTGATATATGTATACTTCACATTGTACAGTAATAGATATACACATCTTGGTGTATATACACTTTTACAACAGTGTCTCTCAGTGTTTGACTTTTACAAAACTGTCTCCTCCACAGGTCAACGTACGCCGGTCTGACCTTAAAGGGGAGTGTGAAGAAGTCAAAAGCGGTCGACTCTTCATGGTCGACCTGGCTGGCTCGGAGCGTGCCCAACAAACCCAGGTGGGTTAGTGTACCAGGCTGGGCTCTCAGGGCCAGCAGCATTCACAGTGTCTGGGCACACGGATGACCTACATATACACCAACTAGCTACCACACATACTATGAAAGCAGAGTGACCTATGTGGTCCAAGTACTCTGCAAATTTTGCAAGTACTACTACTATTGTTACTATGGCTACTAGTACTACTGTGACTACTACTGCCTTGTATTGTAACTGAGTATTTGTCTTTTCCCCAGAACAAGGGTAAGAGACTGCAGGAAGGTGCCCACATCAACCGCTCCCTGCTAGCCCTGGGAAACTGCATCAATGCTTTAGCTGAAGGTCGTGCCAAATATGTCAACTACAGGGATTCGAAGCTCACGCGACTCCTCAAGGTAACCCGCTGCTGTTGCTTTTCTCTTAAGAAAAGAAGACTAGTGTCTCATGACGCAGGTTTGTCACATGATCCGTGGCTGGTCTACCGGAGATAGCCTGTCGACTGCACCAGGGTCGTTAAAGCTCCCATATATTGTTTACCCGTCAAGAATAATACCTAAAATACTAAAAAGTACATTCTTAGTGTATATACACTGAGATATGCACCTCTCAGTGTATATCTCCTGAGAGTTTTAAACTATTTAAAATAGAGAATCGTTACCCAGTAATATCCTAATATATTATTGGTAACCACCTCTCCTAACTTTTTTTTACCATTCATTCCAATTCAGTACTTTTTAGGCTAGCTAAATGTTAGTTAACCGATATTATCATTATTTAACACATAGCACCAGTTCATGGTATGGCTTAATGTTCTGGCAGAATAAAAAAATCACAATACCATGACTGGAACAATACACAAATAACCTGCACAGAGGAATGAAATTTGACAACGTTTCGATCCGACTTGGACCATTAACTAAGTTTCGTCCTCGTATGTGCGGATTATCTGTGTATTGTTTTGGCAGAAAAGAGGGAACCATAGAGTGAGGGGTCTGAGGCTTACAAACACCCATCCCTTCGTTTATAAGAGGAATTACCAACAAACCTCTGTCTTCAAGAGGAAACTGGATAGTATGTTCATGAAATCGGTGAAGAATTAGACATATGTGCAATATCTGGGTATCTTTATTTGTAGACGTTTCGCCATCTAGTGGCTTTATCAGTACAAATTCAAGGACATAATGGGAAGAGAGTAGAACCATATACAAAATATGAGGTAATCAGTCCCTCAGCCTTGAAGCTGGTGAAGAGCACTGTAGTTTTCAAGACTACGGTGCTCTTCACAGTGCTCTTCACCGTGCCTAACTTTTTATCTTGTCGGTATTTTATACCATTCATGTACAACTTGAAATCAGTGCCTGACCAGTCTGGCTTCGGTTCGTGTGTTCGACTGTGTGCGGTCAGCAGTAACAGCCTGCTTGATTAGGCCTTGATCTACCAGGAGTCTTGGTCTGGGACCGGGCCGCGGGTTCGTTGACCCCCTGGAAGCATCCTTCAGGTATCCAGCCAGTCGTCTTGCTGTTTGTTGACGCGGTTGTCAGCTTGCTGTTCGCGCCCAAGAGCTTAGTATCACCTTCATGATGAATAATAAAATATAAACATTATGTCTACAAAGTCCACCAATTGATTCAGGAATGGTTGATATTATTGATATCATATAATGTCCCTGGTTATATAGAACATAATCTAACTTAGCATTTTCCACTATCTTGAGGGATGTTAGATTAGCAGAACGTATTGGAAGGAATCAATAGGGAGAAACCACGGAATTGGTGGGACTTGAACTCATGGCGAGTGAGTCCTAAAACTCAGAGGAGTGTGTTAACCACTGGACCAGCTGGCTCTAATAAGATTCATCCAACTAGGTATATTTCTATACACCGCAGGGTAGTTAGCGTCCCCTTGTGTATGCCTCCCGGCATACATGAGGGGGATTACCAATAGACCCCTGGCTGTCTTCAAGGAGCTGAACAGGCACCTAAAATCAGTACCTGACCAGCCTGGCTGTGGTTCATACGTCAGTTTACGTGCGGCCAGCAGTAACAGCCTGGTTGATCAGACCCTGATCCACCACGAGGCCTGGTCATGGACCGGGCTGCGGGGGTGTTGACCCCCGAAACCCCCTCCAGGTTTTCAGGTATACTCCAGGTAGTTGGATGAATGTTGTAGCCAGCTGGTTCAGTGTTACACACTGACCTGAGAATTTTACCACTCACTCGCCATGGGTTCAAATCCCACCCGTTCTCCGAGTTCTTTGCAATCGTGTTTTTGCGATTTCGTGAGCTGCACTAGAGAAAAAAGTTCGCCATCAGCCTACATTTCTACAGTATTTTCTTGAGTGTTGAATGCAGACCAGTTTTAATTATTAAAATACATAAAGTGAGACATTGTGCAAGAAATAACATTGAACAGACCATTCCCATCACTTGATATTTCAGTAATGGTTCCCATTTAATGGGTTTCGTAATTGATAAAGAATATTCTTAGTGCGAAAGTTTTTTTTTTTTTGTGTGTGCGTGCGTGTGCTCGCGCGTGTTAGTTACCATTTTGTTCCTAGGCACATGTCGATTAGACACTAGGCCTGTTGTATGTATGTATGTGTGTGTGTGTGTAACGAAACACTTCGAAATGTTTCGGCCCCGCCGGGAATTGAACCCGGGCCCTCCGTGCGTGAAGCAAGAGCGCTAGCCACCATGCCATCGGTGTGTATATGTGTACTCACCTATTTGTGATTGCAGGGGTCGAATCATAGCTCCTGGCCCCGCCTCTTCACTGATTGCTACTAGGTCCTCTCTCTCCCTGCTCCATGAGCTTTATCAAACCTCGTCTTAAAACTATGTATGGTTCCTGCCTCCACTATGTCGCTTTCTAGGCTATTCCACTTCCTGACAACTCTATGACTGAAGAAATACTTCCTAACATCCCTTTGACTCATAGGAGTCTTCAACTTCCAATTGTGTGTGTGTGTATGTGTATATATATATATGTGTTAGTTAGTTACCATTTTGTGTGTGCATATATATGTGTGTGTGGGAGTTTTTATGCCTGGGGAATAATTATTGTGGCGAGTGTTAAGAATGTATAAACCTTTTTATAGATTTTTAGGTGTTGGTGAGTGTGTATGAATATATTTTTCATAACTTGTGTTTAAGTGTATATAGTTTTCAGAGCTTGTGTATATACTCTTTAGAGCTTACCTGGAGTATATCTGGAGAGGGTTTCGAGGGTCAATGCCCCCGCGGCCCGGTCTGTGACCAGGCCTCATGGTGGATCAGGGTCTAATCAACCAGGCTGTTACTGTTGGCCGCACGCAACCCGACGTACGAACCACAGCCCCGCTGGTCAGCTACTGACTTTAGGTGCCTGTCCAGTGCCTGCTTGAAGACAGCCAGGGGTCTATTGGCAATCCCCCTTATGTATGCTGGGAGGCAGTTGAAATCTTGGACCCCTGACATTTATTGTGTTGTCTCTTATCGTGCTAGTGGCACCCCTGGGGGGATGTTGCATCTCCTGCCGAGTCTTTTGCTTTCATAGAGAGTGATTTTTGTGTGCAAGTTTGGTACTAATTCCTCTAGGATTTTCTAAGTGTATATGATCATGTATATACCTTTCAGCATTTGTGTTTGAATGTATATACCATTTAATAGTTTGTCTATGTATGTATGGATATACTTACTATAACTAGTAAGAATAGAGCTGAATGAGCTGCATCAATAGTTTGTGTATGTATGAATATATATACTATAGTGAGAATTTCTCTGAATGAGTTGCATCAATAGTTTGTGTATACATGGGTATACATACTGTAACTAGTAAGAATAGCACTGGGTGGAAGCAGAGAGTAACCACAAGCACCTGGTTGCAGGATGCACTCTCGGGCAACTGTCGCACCGTGATGATAGCGCATGTGTCTCCGTGTCACCTGCACCGCGAGGAGACACGCAACACTCTCATCTATGCTGACAGAGCCAAGAATATCTCCAAACAGGTCAGCACAATAAGTCTTGTATTCTTTTGCATTATTAGTATAATAAAAGGAAGCGCTAAACCTAGCAGGGTCATACTGCACTGCAGGGTAGGATTTGATGCAGGATGTAAGGATAAATAAGGGTGGAGAGGACAGTAAACATAAAGTTAGAAGGGGCTATGAGGAGTGCTAAAGGAAGGATTATCAAAGTTTGTGTAATCAGTTGGTGTCAAAAAGTCGAAGAGGGAGTGTGTGTCAAAGGTGGATCCGTCATTGAGGTGGGAAAATAAAGTAAGGGTGTTAGAGCTGTGACGCCATCAGAGGAAATTCAGTGTGCTCGTTGATACAGGACAGTCCAAAATAATATGGGAAATTGAAACAGGAACTAGACAATTCTCACAAAGTGGAACAGGACGTCTCTCCTTGAGATACCCATGAGTTAGACGAGTGTGTCCGATGCGAAGACGAGAGTGTTGTCTCCCAATCTCGGTATCGATGACAAGAAGAAGGCCAGAAACCCAAACTTGGTTTGATAGAATGTAGTTTGTTATGAGTTATATCAAACTAATGTTGTTGCTAATGGTTGCAAAGGTGGGTAGAGATTACAGCAAAATAGTCAGAAAATGGAATACCTCTATGAAACTGGTAGGTCATGTACTGCAGACTGCGCAGAAGAGTCTGCCTGCTTATTGCCCTCAACATCAACATGACCAGGGACCCAACAGAAAACGATTTCTTTATTTTTCCTAGTGATGCAGCGTAACCAAAGTTGTATACGAAGAACTAGGGGATGGCTGGGGTGAATCCAAATTATATTTGGTCACCATAATCTAGCTTTGATAAAATCAGGGCTGAATGCAGTCGATGATCTGCCCCCATGAAAGATGAACGAGGGTTTTAAGGAGGTTCAGCCGACTATGGCAAGTTGCTTTCAGGGAGGTTATGTGAGGTTTCTAAGACAATCGACGATCAAACAGTAGGCCGAGAAATCTAACCGTATCACATTCAGGGATTCGTGAGCCATACAAGTTTCAATGGAGTATCAGGGACGATTGAACGTCTGACGAAAGAAATTGTTTGATTTTTAGCATTAGAAAATTTAAACCCATGAGTAGTGGCCCAATGGGAAACACTGTTGACAGCATTCTGGAGTGAGGCTGCTACTAGGCGACAGTCAGCGCCTACACAAGCTATAGCGAAATCATCAACATAGTGATGACCAAATATTAGATGGGAGAACAGATGTCAGATCATTTGTAGCAAGGAGAAGAAGGGTGGTGATAAGGACACATCCCTGAGGAACACCTTCAACTTGGAGAAAGTCCGGGGAAAGCAAATTATTAACCTGAACACGGAAATTTCTTTCGGATAAGAAGTTTGCAAGAAAAAATGGAAGATTGCCTCGGAGGCCTAAGGAGTGAGCTTGGGCCAAGATGCCTTTTTAAGATCAAAAAAGACTATTATAATGGATTGGTTACTAACAAAGACATTAGGGACATAGGTAGGTAAACAGAGTAAGGGGTCAATAGTAGAGCGGCCTTTGCGAAAGCCATATTGACAGGGGAAGAGACTATTGTGTGTCTCTAAATACCACATCAAATGTCTATTTACCAGACATTGCATCACCTTGCAAACTGCACTGGTAAGAGCAAAGGGACGGTAGTAGGAGGCATCATGTCCCGTAGTACCCGGTTTGCAGAAAGGGAGAACAATGGCAGGTTTCCACAGCTGGGGAAGAACTTCTTGTGACCAAATAAGATTAAAGAGTTGTAAGAGGACTGCAAGGGCTGACTGATGTAAATACTGAAGCATGCGAATATGAATGCCATCAGGCCCAGCTGCCGATGATCAGCAAGCGGAAAGTGTGGACTCTAGTTCTAGAAGTGTAAAAGGCACATTATAAGGCTCTTCTCTGCTACTAGAGAAGTCTAAGGGCAGTAACTCTGGTAGGCTTGGAGGAAAGAAACGAGGGGCATAGATGGAGCCCTTTAGAGATACGGACAAGATGATTTCCGTTTTCTGTGGCAACGTCAAGAGTGTTTACAACTGTGACACTGGCAACCTGGAGAATGGGGGGAGGGTGGAGGCAACTTTCCATTCAGTTTCCGCACTTTTTTTTTGCAGAAATAATGGTAGAAACGTAGTTTTACCAACAAGTGCGTTTACCTTCATGGATGACATGTTGGGTGACCGCTCTCGCCCGTTTAAAATGGAGACACTGTGGTTCTATTGTAACGATATCGGCCCCATGCAGCACGTTTCGAACATACTGCACGAGTACAAGCAGACCACCAAGGAAAGCATATCTGAGAATGCTTGCTCGAGGATTGAGGTATAGGATATGAAGCTGCAGTTAAAACTAAGGTGGAAAATAAGTGTAACAGCTCATCAGTAGAGGACGAAGAGGGTGCTCACTAAAAGCAGTTTGGAGTGAGTACAGAACCCAATTTGCACGTTCAAATTGCCAACGTGGGTTTTGAGGAGGGTGAGAATATGAATGGGAAGTAAGGAGGATAGGAGAATGATCGCCGTCATGTAAATCTGGGAGCACAGACCAGGTAAAGTCAAGTGCAGTTGACGCGGAACAAATAGAGATCAATACAATAGAGATTGAGTGCGAAGGTCAAAATGGGTGGAAGTACCAGTATTTAAAACGTGGAGGGGAAGAGAAGTGAGAAGTCTCTAACTGATCGCCACGAGAGTCACAGTGAGACCCCCCCCCCGAGGAAATGAGCTTTAAAATCAACTAATAACAGAATAGGTGGCGGTAAAGAAGAAACAAGGAACGCAACATCTGGGATAGATAATGCACGAGAAGGGGAGAGATACAAAGAAAATACTGTATACCACTTGTTCATGTAGATGCGGGCGAAGTATGAATGAAGATCTGATGGTATGGTATACTGGTGTGCACCAGAAATTCAGTGTTCTTTCGTTAAAAGTTCCATCGGGATAAGGATCAGATGAATATAATAAAACAGCCCGAGATGGATGGATAACAGCAGTGTGTAATTTAGGTTTTTGTAAACACAAACAGGGAAAAGCTGGGAGAGCAACACCTGAAGCTCACCGCAATTACCCCTGAGGCCTCGGATATGCCACTATAAATAAGCCATGATTTGCGAGAAAAGTATAATTTAATAATAATAATAATAATTTTATTATTTCAATGCATGTTACAAGTGTACAATGTTATTGGTAGTTACAAATATAATACAATTATAAAACTGTAATGCAAGGAGAGCCACTGGCATGCCATGGCATTAGGGGCAGTTTATTCTAGAGACTTATTCACTAAGTACTTAATGCTAAAGAAATTGATTGAGTTTATTCTAGTTCTATATTATTTAAATTTTTAAATGGTTATACATACTATTTAAAGACAATACAAGAGAAATTGGTTGAGTTTAATCTAGTTGTAGAATTTATTTCAAATTACAGTATGTTGATGCTATACTAGTATAATAACAATACTAGAAATAGTTTTTAGAGTTTCATCTAGGTATATATTTTATTTCAAATTAAGAAAATGATACTATAAGATTTTAAATGACAATATGATGATATGAGATTGCAACAAGTGTTAAGGAGGATGAACATATCAAAATGAGATCTTCTTAAGTAAAATAATATTGGGTTTGGAAGTTTGTTACAGTATGAGTATTTAGTATAGGGTGAGTAGGTGACTTTTGAGAAGAGTCTTGAATTGATTTTCCGACAAGGTTAACTTGATATTTACTGGTAATGAATTCCAGATTTTGGGGCCCTTTATGTGCATAGAATTTTTACATTGGTTAGTATGGACTCGGGGTATGTCAAATAGTGATCTGTGTCTTGTGTCATGTTCGTGGGACCTATTAAAGTTGTTGAGGAGAATTCTGAGCGCAGGGTTAATATTAGCATGCAGAGTTTTATGTATGTAGAAGGCACATGAATAGGTATGAATATTTTTTATGGTGAGTAGTTTTAAGGTTCTGAATATAGGTGGAGTATGCTGTCTAGAGTGGGAATTTGTTATCATCCTGACTGCAGCCTTTTGCTGGGTTATGAGTGGTCTAAGGTGATTTAATGTTGTTGAGCCCCATGCACAGATTCCATAGGTGAGATAAGGGTAGATAAGAGAATGATATAGTGCAATGAGAGCTGGTTGAGGCACATAATAGCGTATCTTAGATAATATACCTACTGTCCTTGAGATTTTCTTGGAAATTTGTTGTATGTGTGTTTGGAATTTAAGACTACTGTCAAGGTGGATTCCTAGGAATTTTCCCTCTGTGAGCCTTGTGATGGGTGAACCATTTAGCGTTACGTTGTAGCTTTGTTTCCAAACTGAATGTAGTAGGTCTTGTCCGTATTGAGAGTAAGCTTATTTGTCATCATCCATGTTGATATTTTCTGTAATTCGGCATTAACTGTGTTGGCTAGTACGACTGGATTTGGGTGAGAGAAGACATATGTTGTGTCATCTGCAAACAAAATGGGTTTGAGTAGTTGTGATGCATTCGGTAGGTCATTTATGTAAATGAGGAATAGGAGTGGCCCCAGGACACTACCTTGAGGGACACCGACTGTAATTTGTTGTGTGGAAGAGTTCTCTCCATTTGTGTTCACGTACTGACTTCTGTTGCTAAGGTATGACTTTAGGTAGTTGAGGGGTGCCCCTAATACCATAGTGCGCTAGTTTTGTGAGCAATAAATCATGGTCGACTGTATCAAATGCTTTGCGTAGGTCTATGAAGATTCCCAGCGGAACCTCTTCTTCTCAAGTGCGGTGTATATTAACTCTAACATGTGTGTTATAGCATCGTTTGTGCTCTTGTTGTTCCTGAATCCAAATTGACAGGGGTTTAGTACATTGTGTGAGACGAGGTAGGAATAGATCTGTTTATGAATTAATTTTTCGAAGATTTTAGAAAGCAGTGGTAAATTTGAGATTGGTCTGTAATTGTTCAAATCAGTTTGGTCACCTCCTTTGTGGATCGGGGTGACCCTAGCTATTTTGAGAATTGATGGGAAGGTTGAAGATTCAATGGATTTATTGAATAATGCTGCTATAATTGGTGACAGTACATGTGTAGCTTTTTGTACATAAAGGGTGGTAAGCTGTTTATGTCTCCTGCTTTGTTTTTAAGGGTGTTGATTATGTGTGAGACTTCAATTGAGTTGGTAGGAGCAGAATAGTGTATCTGGGTAGGTGTTGGTGAGGTAGTCTGTTGGACGAGTGTTCGAGCTTGGGATCCTACTCGCCAGATTCTTTCCTATGGTGGAGAAGAAAACATTAAGTCTATTTGCTGTCTCAATTGGTGAGAGTAGGGGTTCGTCTGTTTTTGATAATTTGATGGTTTTGTTCGTGGATATCTTTTATTTCCTAGAATTGTAGATAGGGTTTTCCAGGTCTTTTCATATCACCTTTACGGTCTGGAGTCTGTTCTCATAATACAATTTTTTGGACCTTCTTATCAGGCTAGTAAGGATTGATGAGTAGCGTTGGATTGTTCTCTGGTTATTAGACCCCTTCTATATTGTTTTTCATATTGGTGCCTCTTATTTATGGATTTAAGGATGCTGGGTGTTAGCCAGGGATTGTTAAGTCTCTTAGCTGTGATCTGTTTAGTTTTTTTCGGGCAATGTCTGTTATAGAGGTTATGTGTTTTTTTAAGAAAGTTCTTGATGCATTCATTAATATCTGAGTGTGTTTCCAATTCGTTAGCCAGTCAATGTTGGCATAGCTGATATAAAATTATTAACAGCAGACTCATTATGTAGTCTGAAGGTAACTTGAAATTTCTTGGGGCAGAATGCCTAGGTTAGTTATGAGAAAGGTAGGGTAGTGGTCTGTGGTGTTTTCTGTGATTATGCCTGATTTTTGAGGAGATATTGTGTTAGTCCAGATGTGGTCTAGTAACGAGGTACTATTATCAGAGATTCTTGTAGGTTTTGATATTGTTGGTAGTAATAAGCAGTTGCTCATAGTGTTTGTGAATTCAGTTACCTGCGGGTCTTGGTCATGTAGGAGATTTATGTTGAAATCTCCTGTGAGCAGCAAATGATCTTTGTTAAGGCGTGAATCGATTATCAGGTTTCCTAGTTTTTCACTAAAGTGGCGGATGTTTGACTGTGGTAATCTGTAGATGTTTATCTGGAATATGAAGCACTAGGTGTCTACGAGCTAGAAGGGGTATGAAAATCTGTGTGTAGAGGTAGGGGAAAACGAGTAAGCAGCGAAGGACTGGAACACTGCGAAAAGAGTTGTGCAGATGGTTTAGACGAGTGAGGAGAAGAGATGGGAGGTGGATCAGTGTCCATCAATGGTTTTGTCTGTTCAATATACTCGAAGATAGCTTCAAGTGTTTCAGAGGACAAGGAAGTTGCATGTAGTACGACATCAGAGGTAGAACAGGGAGGATGAGTAAAGATCGGAGAAGTTATGGAAGATAACAAACAAGGGGGGGGGGGGGATGAGAGCGTAAAGTTAACTTGGGAAGAACTTGCGATGGGACAGGAGAGGAAGAAACTTAGGAGGGGACTGTATGAGGGGGAGGATGAACCTCTACACTCGTAACAGATCTAGTAAGAGGTAAAGAACTAGGTACAGAGATTGGGAAGGAAAAATGTTTGGAAAGGCTATGTGAAGAAGGGATAAAAGGAGGTTTAAACTTGGGGGATGGTTTAGATGAGGGGAAGGTGTAGTTGTGCTAGGTCTTGTAGACATAGAAACATGCGAGTGAGAAGATGAAGATTCAAGACAGTATTAGGCATCGAGGTAAGGACCTCGGAGGCAAGGATTGCAAGAGAGTTAAAGATAGAGGTGACTGAGGAAGTTGTGACACTAGACAGTGTAAGTAGGTACTACCGAGGTTGAAGGTTTCTTATTAACTCCAGAATAAGAAAGTCATGGAAGTCCTCCCTGGAGGCGAAGATGAGAGACTGCCATGGCATATGTGAAACCTTCTTTCTCTTTGAGACAACGAATTTCTCGTTCTTTTACGTAAACTTGGCAATGACAAGAAAAGGCAGGTGAGCCTCATGACAATTAAGGCAAGAAGGATTCAGGTTGCAGGATGTGTAGAGATCAACTCTCGGACTTGGAGACGGTGTCCAGCAATATAAACGGAGGACAGAAGCTCACGACAGTCAAAAGTTAAGCGATCTACATTACAGGGGTAGCGTCTCCGCCTACGGGCAGGTAGTATACATGTGTCTATTGGGAGGTCTTGGAGCTCAAGTTGTTCAAGAATGTCGTCACCACGTGTCTGGAAGTTGTGTTGAACAATGGTATGAGGTAGAATGATGGTACCACCACAAGAATTGAGAGAATGGTGTTTTTGAATTGTTACAAGGATGACATCTACTGTGGTAAGGAGAGAAAGATCGTGGGCTTGGCTAGCATTGTGTACCATGACGATGCGTGCACCGCTCTTGAGAGCATGAAATGAAATATTTTGACCAACATGGCATAGGAGCACCTTGCCGATACTATGATCTGAAAGATAGTAGGAGATGCTGGTTGTAGAGTAAAAAACTTAGTCCATTGTGTACTTTGAAACTTAGTGTGTAAGGGAAGCTATTGTCATGCCGGTCTTTTCTGGGCAGAGAAGTAATGGAAGTGTCATCAGTTAATGCTCTTGGTCGTTTAGGTGTGGGACCGGAGTTGGTCTGACTTGAGGTGGAACCTCGGCACCTGGATCTGGTGACGAAACGGCACTAGCAGAAGGTACAGGGGCATTAGAAAGGTCCGAAGAATGATCAAATAATGAGATAGGGTCAGAACAGGGGGTGTGGTAGCAGAAAGTGGCCCTGAAGGAGCTGGTTCATGGACTTGGGACTCCATGGTTATGCCACTTCTTTCTTTTTGTTTTTTAGAAAACAAAAGAAAAAGGAAAGAAAAAAAGAACAAAAAAGGGAGGAACGTGGAGGGATAGCTCCTAGGAAGAATGTAAGGGCCGTAAATCCTCCTCCGCACCCAAGAGAACCACAGCACCACGAGTAGTGCAGATGCGGCATGGAACCCGTGCCATACCCTACCCTTCATGCCAGTAAACCAGCAATCCGGGATAGCAACCTCACATCTACCAAGCCACCTCGGTGGACAAAAGAGAGGGCAGCCGGATACCCGCCACAAAGCATACCTCCTTCGGCCACCACCTCCCGGAATCCGACAAGCAACCTCCAGAAATGCACCCGTCACCGGAAAGACCCCCCTCCCCTCCCGAGAACCGGAGAGGGAATGGTACATCCCCAGTTGATCCAGATTCCACAGCAAACTACACCACCAAGGACCTCAACGAAATGGGTTGGACTACCGTACCCTTCCCCCTACATAGGAACTAGAATGCTTGAAGGAAGAACCCCAAAGGTTGAAAACAGGAAGGGAGGATTTGGGATGTAATTAGGATCGATCTGAGGAAGAAAACCTAAAGGTCCAATTCTTCAGACTAATAGCCTCTTTACCACGACAAGGAGCCCCCTTTAAAGAGGGTATTCTTTTAGAGCGCTGAACACCTAGGGGTCATACGGCGCCTGAGTACTGGGAGGTATTTTAGCTTTGATTCAAAGATTGAGAAAGTAATAATGTTTAGGTAAGCCAGAGGGTTGTTAAATATGCATTATCTCAAGTATTAAAGCATCAGGGTCACAACTAGAGAGTTTGGGTTCAATTCAGGGTTGGTGGAGACGATAGGCAAGTCTCCAGGAATTACGGATTTTATTAACACTCGTTTATAGGCTAGGTGTATCATGCTGTTACATTTGTGTTTATAGGCTAGATGTATCATGCTGTTACATTTGTGTTTATAGGCTAGATGTATCATGCTGTTACATTTGTGTTTATAGGCTAGATGTATCATGCTGTTACATTTGTGTTTATAGACTAGATGTATCATGCTGTTACATTTGTGTTTATAGGCTAGATGTATTATGCTGTTACATTTGTGTTTATAGGCTAGATGTATCATGCTGTTACATTTGTGTTTATAGGTTAGATGCATCATGCTGTTACATTTGTGTTTATAGGTTAGATGCATCATGCTGTTACATTTGTGTTTATAGACTAGATGTATCATGCTGTTACATTTGTGTTTATAGGCTAGATGTATTATGCTGTTACATTTGTGTTTATAGGCTAGATGTATCATGCTGTTACATTTGTGTTTATAGGCTAGATGCATCATGCTGTTACATTTGTGTTTATAGGTTAGATGCATCATGCTGTTACATTTGTGTTTATAGGCTAGATGTATCATGCTGTTACATTTGTGTTTATAGGTTAGATGTATCATGCTGTTACATTTGTGTTTATAGGCTAGATGTATCATGCTGTTACATTTGTGTTTATAGGCTAGATGCATCATGCTGTTACATTTGTGTTTATAGGCTAGATGTATCATGCTGTTACATTTGTGTTTATAGGCTAGATGCATCATGCTGTTACATTTGTGTTTATAGGTTAGATGTATCATGCTGTTACATTTGTGTTTATAGGCTAGATGTATCATGCTGTTACATTTGTGTTTATAGGCTAGATGTATTATGCTGTTACATTTGTGTTTATAGGCTAGGTGTATCATGCTGTTACATTTGTGTTTATAGGTTAGATGCATCATGCTGTTACAATTATGTTCATAATTTCCACGTAACGTGATGTTACACTGGATGTGTTTGCAAGTTTAACCTAACTAGCAGTTACATGTGTACAAGTTTATAGGTTCGACGTAATGTGCTGGACGTATCGTACCACGTCTCACAATACCAGACAATCATCAGTGAACTCAAAGAAGAAATTGATCGACTTAGGAGTAAGATTGAAGAAGGTGGTGTGTCAGAGCCGGGCCCAGCTGGCAACAGTCAACAGGCTGAGCTAGAGAGACGCAATAATGCCGAGAAGATGAAGAAACTCAAGAATGAATTGCTAGATTATTTCAGGGACCAGATGTCTCTAAGGCAAGTACAAGTAGAGGAAAGAACTTGGTGAAACTTGAAATTATTTCACTCATTCACACTTCTTACGTATTTATTTATGAATGCAAAATACCCACAATGAGAAAATAGTGAAATTGTTTATGTATCGATTACTGCTGGTAATACAGTGGTAGTGTACTGACAATTTGTAATTAAAAGACATAATGTGGGTTATGGCATATTAATGTGAAAACGTTTCGTCTACCAGGGACTTCAACTGATAGTGAGCGAACGTCTTCACGATAAAATGCCATAACCCTTATTCTCTCATTTACAATTATTGCTACACTTTTTTTCTATCTGATAAATAATAAAACATATACATATTGACTGTAATTATTATTATATATATTATATATATATATATATATATATATATATATATATATATATATATATATATATATATATATATATATATATATATATATGTGTGTGTGTATAAGGAGGAGATTAAAATGAGTTTCTCAGTACAGTGGAACTGGTTTACTACTATGGTAGCCTAGCCAGTTTTGTACACTATAAAAACGTGACCGTGAAATAGTGCCTATATCTCAGTACTTTGAATCCTCTCTAGGGAGGGGGAAGAGCGACATGATGCAGGTGAAGCTCTCTTGATCCAAGGAATTGGAGCTACAATTCCATTGGATCTGATCTGTTTATTTTCCCTACACCACAAGCTCTGTATGGGCCACTGTCTGCTAGAGTGATCCTTCTTTCTTATGTTCTTATTAAATGCATCCTCATGATTGTAATAATAATAATCATTACTTTGAACAGAAATAAGCTGATGGATATTGACAGCAGCATCCTAGCATTATCAATGGAGTTTGAGCGTCAGAATCTGGTAGTTACTGAATGGGAAGCTGAGAGGTCGAGGCGGTCCAAGGGACGCTCAGATTCTGTCAAGGGACTTGATGGAGAGGACATTATAGACATGGACACCGATAAAGAAAAAGGTAACATCTCACACCATATAAACAAACACACAGGTGTATTTCTTTCAGTATATATTGTAAGTGCTGAGAGTTTATTTTAATCACTAAAATAGCTCTTAAAGTACGCATTCTTGTCTGTTGATGAATAGGCTACGTGCAGCGTTAATGACCCTCGTATAGTTGATATGGATGAAAGGACACAAGTGCATACATATACACACACACACTTATTGCATCTTTAGTGGATATTTTTCGATCCTGGGACCTTGGCCACTCAAAAAAGTCCTATATGTATATTGTGTCCTTTCATTTATATTGTTGGTATCATTATACCCTCTACTTTCGTAGTTGATAGATATTTAAACTCCATTAACGATATAAAAAAGGAGTAATGCTTTATAAACAAGAAGCAAAATGAAGAATAAGATACTTATGCAACATTTGGATATCTTGTAGACGTTTCGCCATCCAGTGGCTTTATCAATACATACATGGACACAGATTTTAGAAATATATACAGCACCGAATGATGAAACTTCTACAAGATACCCAGATGTTGCACATGTGTGATAAATGGTTTTGAAAACCGACGAGTTGAAGATTGAGACACTTATACAACATAAGGGAATCTTCATCAGTCCAATACTGATGAAGCCACTGTGTGGCGAAGCGTTTCCTTAATAAAGACTCCCATATGTTGCATAAGTGTTTCAATCTTCATGTTGCACAAGTGTCTTATTCATCATCTTAACTGCATTTAATACCACTGATATGAAAGAAGCAACTGTAATAAACACTGGCCAGTGTCACAAACCACATGGAAACTACAATAACAATCGGTTCTGTATCGTTGGACTTGAGGCCCTCTTCAATGTTAGTTTGATAATCTTATTATGTATCGTGGCTCATTTGGTAGCTGCTTCATGAGAGTCCAGGGTTCAATCCCCGGAACAAAACATTGGACACTTTTCTTTACGTATTTCTCTGCTCCAGCAGTAAGTAGCTAACTGGGGTAGAGGATTAAAGGCCCACAATGGAAACAAGACAGACAACCCTTGATGACATCCTGACTTATTGGGTTATCCTGGATTACTATCTCGGGGTAAATAAAATCTTCTACCTATCCTGTAGGTTACGAAAAAATTACAGAGGCACAATGGGTCTCTTTATTCTGAAGATGCTTGGCCAACCTGTGGCTTTGTCAATTCAGTACAGAGGTTATTTGTAATTTTTGAAACTTTAAACAACAGAAGAGGTAATCAGTCCCTTAGCCTATGTGAAGGTGTCCGCCTCCGTAGTCCTCATTCATCTCAGCTGAGGAACTGATTACTTTATATTCTACTGTCTCCAGTTTCTAAGCCTTTATAAAACTTTTGTATTGTCGATATTTTATACCATTTTCAACAGTCTTTGTATTGCATTGATAAAACTACTGGTTGGCGAAACGTCTCCAGAATAAATATACCAGGCATTGCTCACATGATTATTTTCCAACTGCTGTCACACACTGGTACAACTTTATAGGTCTGATATGGTTACAGTCGTAATGAGTTGTTTATGCAGACATTAATTCAGTCACAAAAACATAAGCGTGTTGAAATATAAGTACAGATTTCAAATGTTGTGGATCACCTAGTGAAAGTGTATTGAAAGCCCAAATATAAATGATATAGTATATATGAATATTAACATTTAATTACTAAGTTATAATATTTATCATTTGATAATTTCGATCGAATATATTTGTATTTTCGCAGATGATGACAGCGATGATGATGAACCAGAGGAAGTGACTCAGGCTTGGGAGGACCTGATGTACCTGCAGAAGGAGCAGCAGAGGTATACGGAGATGCGGGAGAAGGTGGAGCAGGAGATGACGGAAGTGAAGAAGCGAGCCAACAAGATGGAAGAGGTGTGTATCAGGTCTAAGGTACAAATGTATTAATTAAATATGCTCACTTTATTTGCACAAACTCATTATGATGAGCTTAGACTGGTAGAGATGAGACAGCAGCCGTGCCAGACTTGAGGCTTTCTATGTTTACTATGTTAGCTTTAATGCCTATCAACTGTCAAATATATGAAGGTCATTAATTAAGGCTGTAGTCCACCTAGACATTGTATCAAAAAATACTTTAATTCTTAAGATAGGGATTGAAGCAAACTCAGTGGATATACAGTCAAGATAAATGATATGCAATACTGACACGATGGAAGAGACTCAGATTCAGTATATTATGATACTTTATTGAGAATGTTTTGCCCGGGCATCGGGCTTTATCAAGTCAAACAAATCTACCTGGAGAGAGAAGACAAGCAAGTGGTTTAGGTAAGGTTCGTCAGGAAACAGGACAAGTGCCTCATGACGCGGGTCTTAGTCAGATGGTGACCAGCCATTGGAGCTTTTGGTCATCTGACCGAGGCCTTCCACTGGCTTACCGGTTCACCCCTTTACAAATTATGGTCATAGTTATAACCATTCTCAAGCAAGTGTATATAGGAAGTGTAGTGGGATGAGTCAGGTGAGGTGTGTTACAACCTTAGGTGCTTTAAAATTAAGTTGGATAAAAATATGATTGAGAAGTTCTGGACTTGGTAAGAACTTACCTAGAATGGGCAATTAGGTCAACAGCAGTACTTCTCCATACTGTTAACCGTTGCTATGTGGGAAATGGATCGAGAAGTTTCCTGGCAAGAGGTTCTTTTAGGGATATGGGTCAAGGTAAGTCAAAAAATAGTGAACTGTAAATGGCACTCCAACAGATCGTCATGTCCCAAAAACCATTCGTCTCCATTCACTCCTATCTAACACGCTCACACATGCTTGCTGGAAGTCAAGCCCTCGCCACAAACCTCCTTTACCCCTTCCCTCCAACCTTTTCTGGACGACCCTACCCCGCCTTCCTTCCCTACAGATTTATACGCTCTCCAAGTCATTCTACTTTGATCCATTCTCTGAGGTGGTTTGGTCATTTAGAGAATGGATCAAAGTAGAAGACGAGCTAAATCTGTAGAAGAAAGAAGTAAAGGAAGGTTTGGGGAGAACTGACTCAGCTGTGGCGTGTTAGTAGGAGTGATGGAAAAGGTGGACATGACGATCTGTTGAGTGAGCAGAGTAACATTGTGTGAAGGGATTCAGGGAAACCAGTTAATTGATTTAGTTGGACTTGAGTCCTGGAAATGGGAAGTTACAATGCCTGCACTTTAAAGGAGGGTCTGAGATAGTGACAGCTGGGAGGGACTTTTCTCAGCTGTAGTATCTGAGCTCCTCTGCAAAGACAGTGATTATGTATGAGTGTGGTGAAAGTGTTGAATGATGATGAAAGTTTTTTCTTTTTGGGGATTTTCTTTCTTTTTGGGTCACCCTGCCTCGGTGGGAGACGGCCGACTTGTTGAAAAAAAAAAAAAAAAAAATGGCACTTAGCTTGAATAACAGCTCTCGCCCTCGCAGCCACCTCCAAGGACGTGTCTTGAAGAGTTGTACACACTCCCTAAAGGGCTGTGTAAAAAAATAAGATAAACGTGAGTATGAGAATAATTGCCCCTGAGGAGCATATGGCAATATACGTTCAGTAACTGAATACTGAACAGTGCCTTAGGTACTCACTTTTTTGGGCTCAAAAGCACATAAGTTACCGGGTGTATGATAAATCTGCCTAGAACATACATCAGTTCCTAACTGTGCAGTCAACTGAACCACAATGTCTAAGCAGACTTACCTGGGTATTTGTATCGAACCCTTAAGTATCACCCGGATATCCGCTGTCTTGATTGAAGAAGTGTCTTACGGTGCACTGTTAGTCTATGAAATAGTTCTCAATACACACGGTACACTTAATTGTCTTTCAATCGTTTAAATTCACAGTAATGTTACTACAGGCAGCTCAATACACTTCCTGTAATTGTTCTACTGCGAATGTGGATTCTCTCTTCTGAGTTTAAAAGCAATCTTCCCCGTGGCGCCCTCCACCCTCTGATGTTGCCCCTAGCTGCTGATCTCAGCAAATTTCCCTACTTTGCCAAACTGCACCAATTAGCAATGCAGGATGTTTACTTCCTCGTTGTGTGGGCATAGATAACAATTAATTCTAGCCTCAAATAGCACTTAGTGGGTGCAGGGTTTCTTTACTTTTCCTGCTACGTATTTGCAAGAGATTAATTTCCTCTCATTAACCCACACTATGGTTGCAACACTGGTTTCTTGCAAGGAAGTGCCGTGTCTATGACACACACTGGTCATATGCTTCCAATTAATGTATTGATGCGGAAGCACAAGACGCCATTGCCCTTTCTAAGAGGGTCGTCCCTCGGCTGAAAGGGGCTGATATCCCCCCTCCTAGAGGAAATTTCTCCACAGGTTCAGCTATGTTGTAGAAGCCGTTGTTATGGTTGAAATTGTTTGGTATGCTGATAAGGAATGATTCTAAGATCTTGCATCTATGGGTGTCATCTTTGACAATATGTCCTGTGGTTTTGAGAGTTGGTGTGAATCAGGCGTTTTTTAAATCGTTCATTCTGCTGGCGTACTGGTGTTCAGAAATGTGTGTGGAGTTCTCTGGATGTTTCATTCACGTATATTTTGTCACAAGTCGTTGCAAAGGATTATGTGGACCCCTGCAGTGGTTTGGGCTTGGTGGTGTGATGGCCACTTGGAATTTAGTGTTAAGAGAAAAATATTCCGGTGGTATCTTGTTTAGATTAGATCTTGCTGCCACAGTGGAAAATTTATTGTGCATCTCATATCCATCCTATGGACGGTAGCGCAAGAGCATATAGAACAGAAGGCCAAATAACTAGGCTTTATCTGCTGCAAGCAAATTTAAGATATGTATTTGTTTGTCTGGTATTTTATTTTCATTAATAAGATAACTTGACATATCACGAAGGTTATACTGACTATATCTATATTCCTCAATAAGTGGACATTTAAGCACATAGTGTTCAAGAAAGTGACCATAAGGCTGACCGCATACAGGGAGCCAAGGCCGGGCCACCTCTTGGAAAAGGCCCGGGCAGGGCGATTATACCGACGATTCTACTACCTACCTACCTACCTACCTTACCTGTGGTCCAGAGTCTTCACGACTACAGTGCTCTTCACACCAACTCCAAGGCTGAGGGACTGATTATCTCATCTTTTGTATATAGTAGTTCTACTCTCTCCCAATTATGTCCTAGAATCTGTTGATAAAGCCACTGGATGCCAAAACGTCTACAGTAAAGATACCCAGATGTTGCACATGTGTCTGATTTTCAATTTTTAATCATACATTTTTTTAGACTTTAAAGGCACCTAAGGTTATCGCTTCTACACACCTAACCTGACTTCACGTCACTGCCCTCACTATATACTTATACTCTCTCCAGGTTTGTGACATGAAGAAGTCCACAGAGGAAGTGAAACTTTGTTAATAAAGGATTACATTATACTTCATTTGTCTATTTTTCCTCCCTGTATATACACTGAAATACAAATATATTTTGTTTAAATGTTTTGATTATTTTCATATTTTGTAGAGAATTCACTTTCTATATTGTTTAATACATGATGTGAGTGTTGTAGATATATCTTTGTTTAATATATGATGTGAATATTGTAGATGTAGTACTAGTTCCTGCTGTGTATGTCTTTGTTTAATACATGATGTGAATGTTGTAGATGCTGTAGTAGTTCCTGTTATGTATTTAATTTCACTGTAGTTTTATTCTCATTTATTGTCATGATCATGACCAAATCTACCTGAGTTCATTACCTTTGCAACTAGTTCAGCTATCATAACTTTGGGGTCCAGTCTCTGGACCCTGACCTGTAATATTTGACCTCAGTGTATACTGTAGTATTTGACCTCAGTGTATACTGTAGTATTTGACCTCAGTGTATACTGTAGTATTTGACCTCAGTGTATACTGTAGTATTTGACCTCAGTGTATACTGTAGTATTTGACCTCAGTGTATACTGTAGTATTTGACCTCAGTGTATACTGCAGTATTTGACCTCGGTGTATACTGCAGTATTTGACCTCGGTGTATACTGCAGTATTTGACCTCGGTGTATACTGTAGTATTTGACCTCAGTGTATACTGTAGTATTTGACCTCAGTGTATACTGTAGTATTTGACCTCTGTGTATACTGTAGTATTTGACCTCAGTGTATACTGTAGTATTTGACCTCAGTGTATACTGTAGTATTTGACCTCAGTGTATACTGTAGTATTTGACCTCAGTGTATACTGTAGTATTTGACCTCAGTGTATACTGTAGTATTTGACCTCAGTGTATACTGTAGTATTTGACCTCAGTGTATACTGTAGTATTTGACCTCAGTGTATACTGTAGTATTTGACCTCAGTGTATACTGTAGTATTTGACCTCAGTGTATACTGTAGTATTTGACCTCAGTGTATAATGTAGTATTTGACCTCAGTGTATACTGTAGTATTTGACCTCAGTGTATACTGTAGTATTTGACCTCAGTGTATACTGTAGTATTTGACCTCAGTGTATACTGTAGTATTTGACCTCACTGAATCTAATATCTGACCTTGCTAATATTATAATACCTATAATATGTAATGATTCATAATCTCCCTTGCTTGATTACTAATAGTAAACAAATGAACTTGACAAATTAAAATTCAGAGTCTTAAAGAAAATTTATGTATGTGGGAAACAGTGGCCAGCAGCCACACACAATGACTCCAGACTGTTACTAGGCTTGTGTCTACTAGCAGTGAGTAATACTTACTACTTCCTTTCTCTCTTGATAGTTGAAGAATTTTGGTCATGTCACAGCCTCGGTGGAGCTAGACGCAGAGTAAAAGGAGATAAGTAGTGAATGAAGAATGTGTGTGAGAGAGAGAGAGAATGTATGAGTTTGGTATGCTAGATATTTGGCGGGATGTAGTGGTGCTGCAGTGAAGACGTAGTGAGTGTTGTAGTGAAGACTTAGTGAGTGTTGTAGTGAAGACTTAGTGAGTGTTGTAGTGAAGACGTAGTGAGTGTTGTAGTGAAGACGTAGTGAGTGTTGTAGTGAAGACGTAGTGAGTGTTGTAGTGAAGACGTAGTGAGTGTTGTAGTGAAGACGTAGTGAGTGTTGTAGTGAGGCGTA
>WNWK01003977.1:0-25000 GCA_009830355.1 Cherax destructor | reverse complement strand
TAGGAGACGGTATTTAACCATGTCTGTTGAGGCTACACCAGTACTTGAGTATTTGTTAGTTCATGCAGGAACTAATATACAATCTTTCTTTTGCATAGTCTCATCACATTTTATGAGTGTAAAAGTGATGGCTTATCATTTGCTCGCTTCGTACTCATTTTTTCCAACTGTTTAGTTTCTAGAGTTAAAAATATGCTTTATAAGCATTATACAGGATTTCTTTAACTGCTTAAGTAAATAATGAATTAGTTTCTTGTTCATAGATTAGTACTTTGTTCTGAATCAATGCAGCAGCAAAGGGAACAAAACTGTAGTTTAAGGGATAAACTGGCATTGTCTGGTGTAGCCAAGGCATACGCACTAGTTGAGGTGTCGGGGCAGCTTGTGGTGGTCTGGCTGGTTTTTCTGTTAATGGTATTTTTTCCGGCTTCATTTGTTATATAATTTATCCTGTTGTATTCTAATCAGGTTTATAAAGCCTGCCATTTTGGCTTTATTTATTGTGTAGTTGCCAGGAGGTACACGACTATATGTATTTTTCGAGAGCTGTAGCGCTGTATGTACAATTCTAGTCACGGCATTATGCCGGATGAGCGCCTCGGCATAATGCCGTGACGAAAATCAAAGGCCTACCATACAGGGGGATCCTTTTAGTCAGTGTATTATGCCGGGTAGCAGCATAATGCACTGGTCTGAAGTACTTTGGAGTGATGAAGCAACCTTCACCGTCACCTGTAACCGTGGGGGACATGTGCACCGGCCCAGAGGTAGTGACCTGCTAGACCACCAAACACCCAGACTCGCTCATGGTTTGGAGGTGTTTCAGTGTTGGTGAACTCACTGTGCTTCCCAAAAACCAGTATATGAACCAGTATAATTATCTGGAGTTATTGTGTGACAATTTACCTGAGGCGTTTGACAAGTGTGGAGCTATGTTTTTTTATGCAGGACGGTGCACCGTGTCATACCACCAAATCTGTAGTTCATTGGCATAAGGACTGTGAAGTGAGGTTCTTTAATGACGGCCAGGCAATTCCCCAGACCTAAACCCTATTGAGAACCTCTGGTCAATAGTGAAACAAAGTTTACTGGGCAAGGATATCAGTTGCATCCCGCGGCTGGAGGCTGCTCTACATGAGGCATGGAATAATATACCTCCCCAAACCCTCAAGAATTTGTGTCTGAGTCTTCCTACACTGAGGGACGTGATTAAGCGTAAAGAACGCAGCACCAAGTATTAAAAACCTCAGTAAGTGTGCAAATATATATATAATCTTTCATGGTATGTGTTTTGGTACGTGTGTGGGGAAGGGGCGGCATAATGCCGTGACTAGCACTGTACAGTACAGTAAGTTAGTGGTCAACATGCTGGTACTCTTACATTGTCGAATTAATGAACTTTTTTTTTTAACCTATACTTGAATCATTCGGAGGGTTTCACTTTAATCATTTTGAGACATGATGAATTAGACACATGTGCAATACTTGGATATCTTTATTGAGGAAACGTTTCGCCACACAGTGGCTTCATCAGTCCATACAAAGAAGAATGGTGAAGATCAGAAGGAGTTTGAGTAAATCAGTCCCTCAGCCTGGAGTCAATATAATCAGTCCATCAATCTTGAAGAGAATACAGCATGCGCGAAGAAGTGGCTTATATACTGTAGACAGGTGAGGTGAAGTAGTCGTAGACGATGTAACAGTGGACAAATCGACATGTGGAAGTAGGTCACGCCTATAGGTTAGGCAAGTGACCTAATTCAACATGTGGATTTGTCCACTGTGATACTGCCTACGACTGCTTCACCTCACCTGTCTACAGTATATAAGCAATTTCTTCCCGCATATGCTGTATTCTTATTAAGATTGAGGGACTGATTACATAGACTCCAGGCTGAGGGACTGGTTACCTCAAACTCCTCCTGATCTTCACCATTCTTCCTTGTTTAGGACTGATGAAGCCACTGTGTGGTGAAACGTTTCCTCAATAAAGATACCCAAGTGTTGGACACGTGTCTAATTCATCAACTTGTCGGTTCTCTGAACCATTTATCTGCATTTTGAGACATGCTTGCCTCTGCCTCCAAACCAGGTCCTTGTAGGCTAGCACTTCACGGCTATAAAATAGAACTATCGTTACTTAGAGGTCGTGTACAGACATATTTAGAGTGTGCTTGAAAATTAATCGCAATGTAGTATGTCTGACTGTCTTCAAGCAGGCACTGGACAGGCACCTAAAGTCGGTACCTGACCAGCCAGGCTGTGGTTCGTACGTTGGACTGCGTGCGGCCAGCAGTAACAGCCTGGTTGATCAGGCTCTGGTCCAACATGAGGCCTGGTCACAGACCGGGCCGCAGGGGCGTTGACCCCTGGAATTCTCTCCAGGTAAACATAATATCTGATCACAAATCTATCAGTCCGTATGCTCAATGTTAGTCACCCTTAAAAATAACTAGCTTTAGTCCACTACAAGACTAAATATATAAAGATACATCACACAAAAATCTTATTACCTGAATACAAGTATCAAGTTGTACTACTCGCTATCACATAAGTTGTGTGTGTGTACACGTACGTGTACAAATACCATGATGTCAAAGACTAAGTTAAAATAGTGTGCAGACATCAAGGCAGCCAGGTACAGTCAGTTGAGTACTAGCATAAACAGTGTCCTCAAAGCTGGGGAAAAATATTAAGTCCACTCATAAATGAGCAACCTCAGAGACAATACTGTAAGTATGTGTGGTGTGCTACAGATTATCTGAACAACAGAGTAGCGTCCTATGGTTTCAAGAGACTGTGCACAGACATCGTTGTGGCGACACTAGTAGCATGTCAATCCTCGGTTAAAGTGGACACTTCACAGAAACGTCATTCAACACACAGATACATCAGTCTTAAAAGAATATCTCAGGTCTCATGGTATGTTAAGTAGAAATAACAAAATTATCAATTTTAACATGGGCATCTCGTGGAGAATCACTCGACAGTTCTGTGACTGTTTCTTTGATGGTTCAACAACACTTGACTGTCGTCTTTATCGCAGGCGTGTACGCTCATTGTTTCTTTCTTTACACCTGGATACTCTCTGCTCTTCTCTCTGACAGTTACATCTTCGGTGCTGATTCTCTGATATTTTAGATGAAACTGGCCTATTATATAAATTTTGACCTCTTTTGCACTTGTCTTCCTCTGTACGCGCCTTTTTGTTATCATTTAGTACAGTATGACAAATTTGGGTTGAGATCTTTGTGAATGTCTCGCTATTAATGCACTTGTTTCTTAGGAATGAAGTGACTATAATGCATCACCCGCTAGAAGGTGGCGCATGCACCTTCTAGCGCACTCAGTTCACACACTGAAGTCCGGAGATCGAATCCCCGGTACGTCTGGAAAACATTAGGATGTGTTTCCTTAAGACCTGCTGTCCCTGTTCAACCATCAGTATAAAATGGGTACCTGGGTGTTAGTGGACTGGTGTGGGTCGCATCCTGGGACAAAACTGACCTAATTTGCCCGAAATGCTCTGCATAACAAGTGGTTTTCTATATAGTATGTCATTGATGTCAGCTATGGTCTGTATACCTTGTACATTTACTTGTAGAAATAGATATTATTATTATAGAAAACGAATGGGGTATTTATAGGTTGGTTTACGACCACTTTGGCAAAGCAGTGAGGGTATCAGCTTCACTCATCACTGGTAAGCTAGTAGTTGATACCATTGTGCTATCTACTATCAGTTTACCTACCTTCACTTACCAGACCTCATGTAATCTCATGTAATCTCAATAACCAAATGTAATTCTTTGTATCATGTCCAAATAAAAATATTATTATTAGACTGGCCATCTTGCCACACCCCACCTTCACACGTGTTGGACACACCCTGCACCCACCTACCCTCATTACTATACAACTAACGGCTACCGGTTAACACAACGTAGTTCTACATTGTTTTCGTGTTACATAATTACTGTTTAATGTCATGATAGCAAGTGGCCTGTCATTGCCTGGGTGGGTATGGTTTGGCAAAGTGTCAGGTGCAGCATTGCATCCTCCACACTATCTCAAGAGGTCAAATGGCGCTTCGCCTCTGACTAGGAAGGATGGGGAGTGGTTGCTCTGCCTCCTTTAACACAGCCTCACACACAAACACCATATATAGTCATTTTTCAGACTGAATTTCTTCGCATTATCTTGTCCGCAGCCTGTATCTCTTGTGTGAAATTTGTTGTTAGAGAGCCTTGGTGGTTTATATGCGGTAGTGTGTGTTGATTTGGGTTTTGGCAGTAATGTGCAGTGTTGACTTGTTTTACTTTGTTCAGAATATTTGTAAAATACTGCTTCACTCGCGTCTTAAATTTTCACTAGGGACTTTTCTACACCTGGTCATGTTTGACCAGTCTGAGAGAGGTGTCAGCACAGATAGCGTAACTCTAACCCTCTGCTTTTAGAACATTATTTCCATGGAGCAGTTTTGAACTTGAGTGTTTTTATGCATCTGTCTTGTGTGGACCTACACTACTTGAGTAAGTTTGTTGGTGGCCAACAATGTAGAAATCTCAAACTCCTCGTTCACTGACAAACGATAATGAAAAACACACCTCACTTCACTTATTTGGTTTTGTTTCATGTGATTCGATTACCAATTTCGAGTGGTTGGTTTGAAATAGAAGCAGAATTTTTTTTTTTAAACTGTACAGACTTAATCTGGCTGTCTTGTTAGTATCTACACTCAGTTTTGTTGACAATTTTTGACTAGATGGTGTCAGCACACGCATGAACTGTATGAACTTTGAGTCGTGTATTAATGAGCTGTACATTTCGATACTTGTGCAGGTCGTATGATTGTGTGATGTCTCTTATATAATTATATATAACATACGTAATCTTAAGTTAATTTTAAGTTTGCCCATAATGATCTGCATACAAGGGGCTTTTGGCATGTACACCCCACGACTATAATACCTTGTACAACTTTGTATCATGTCCAAATAAACTATTCTATTCTATATAACATATATCCTACTTCCTAATTAGTAAAATATTTATAGTTGAGTGTAGGGTGATTAGTTGCAACCGGTTTTCAGGTTGATGGACTTTATTAAGTAGTATTTTAACTGTTATATATTGTGACAATTGTTTCTCATGCTAACTGTAAGTATATTTGTACAAAAAATGTCTTTATTTAATAGAGGTATGTGACTTTCACATTTCTTGTTTTACCAAATACCTCGACTGTAAGTAGAAAGATTTTCACTTTATAACCGTAATGTTTGTTTACAAGAGACCATGTTGTAGAAACAGAGACAAGCATATCTCATAAAGAACGAAAAGTCACAATACCATGACTAGAACAATGCACAAATATCTCGCACATAGGGGAGGAGCTTATGACGACGTTTCGGTCCATCTTGGACCATTCTTTCTGCCTCTTTCTTGTCTCGTCCCTGTCCCCCCCTCTCCTGTACATATACTGGCTCCTCACCATCGTGTGTTAGTCACTTATTAATGGTCAAGTTGGACCGAAACGTCGCTATAAGCTTCTGTCTCGCATGCGAGGGATATCTGTGTATTGTCTCTCATGAGGCCTGGTCACAGACTGGGCCGAGGGGGCGTTGATTCCCGGAACCCTCTCCAGGTATACTCCATATCTTAATCATGTTGCTGCGCCACTGCCATAGTGCCAGTAACTACCCCCACCCCTCGCACTCTTCTTAGACACACCGCCACCACTAAACCGGTCACCTCACGACACAGACCTGTGTTAAGGTTTTTTTTGTGGCTAAACAATACTCACGTAGAGTTCAGTATCAACATGCGCACTTAGCATATCCGTCAGACGGAACTGCGTCCTAAGTTCACACAAAAAACGCAGTTTTGTTTCACTATAGTTGGAGTAATCTTTAATGTATAGATGAAAGACTCTGACCCAATAATCTATACCTGTTATCTAGAATTTGCTTTATTATAAAATGTGTGTGGTCGCTTTATAAAATAACAACAGAAGAGTTATTACTGTTTTGACGAGTGTATAACTGTTGTGATCTTGGGTAATAATGATAGTCTGTTTCAACACCTTGATAACTACCTCAAGCTTACCTTCATAGTAAGAGTAATGACCAGTTTAGCATGAACTTCATAACATATATACTTATAACCATACTAACAAGGAGTGTTTTAACTATCTTAGAGGGAAAAATATATTATTCTTCACAGAGAATGATGGTCTTAGTGACGTAATTGTTATCCTCCCAAGAGA
Source organism: Cherax destructor (assembly GCA_009830355.1). Classification (NCBI taxonomy): domain Eukaryota; kingdom Metazoa; phylum Arthropoda; class Malacostraca; order Decapoda; family Parastacidae; genus Cherax; species Cherax destructor. Next base: position 18,735 of record WNWK01003977.1, on the reverse strand, counting down.
ATGATAGGCTTGTTAGTGATATAAGGATTAGCTGCTGGTTTTTAGGGCGTGTGTATAAGACATTTAATTCATCTTAATCATGTTTCTTCAGGCGCTTCCAAAATCCATCACCAACGATGAGCAGCGAGAACTTCTTAACCTTCTCTGTAAGGTGAGTCAGACAACGTACGTGTGTGTGTCTACTCACCTATTTGTGGTTGCAGGGGTCGATACATAGCTCCTGGCCCCGCCTCTTCGCTAGTCGCTACTAGGTCTTCTCTCTCCCTGCTACATGAGCTTTATCATACCTCGTCTTAAAACTATGTATGGTTCTTGCCTCCACTACGTCACTTGCCAGACTATTCCACTTCCTGACAATTCTATGACTAAAGAAACACTTCCTAACATCTCTCTGACTCATCTGAGTCTTCAGCTTCCAATGGTGACCCCTTGTTTCTGTGTCCCCTCTCTGGAACATCCTGTCTCTATCCACCTTGTCAATTCCTCGCAGTATTTTGTATGTCGTTATCATGTCTCCCCTAACCCTCCCGTTCTCCAGTGTCATTAGGCCGATTTCCCTTAACCTTTCTTCGTAGGACATTCCTCTTAGCTCTGGAACTAACTTTGTTGCAAACCTTTGCACTTTCTCTAATTTCTTGACGTGCTTGACCAGGTGTGGGTTCCAAACTGGTGCTGCATAATCCAGTATGGGCCTGACGTACACGGTGTACAGAGTCTTGAACGATTCCTTACTAAGGTATCGGAATGCTGTTCTCAGGTTTGCCAGGCGCCCATATGCTGCACCAGTTATCTGGTTGATGTGTGCTTCAGGGGTGGGTGGGTGTGTGTACTCACCTATTTGTACTCACCTATTTGTGGTTGCAGGGGTTGAGTCATAGCTCCTGGCCCCACCTCTTCACTGATTGCTACTAGGTCCTCTCTCTCCCTGCTCCATGAGCTTTATCAAACCTCGTCTTAAAACTATTTATGGTTCCTGCCTCCACTACGTCGCTTTCTAGGCTATTCCACTTCCTGACAACTCTGACTGAAGAAATACTTCCTAACATCCCTTTGACTCATAAGAGTCTTCAACTTCCAATTGTGACCCCTTGTTTCTATGTCCCCTCTCTGGAACATCTTGTCTCTGTCCACCTTATCTATTCCTCGCAGTATTTTATATGTCGTTATCATGTCTCCCCTAACCCTCCTGTCCTCTAGTGTGTGTGTGTGTGTGTGTGTGTGAAATCACGTATTTGCAGCTAAAACAGCAGAGTTATGCTGGTGGTGTCCCGTCTTCAATACTTTATCATGTAATTAAAAAAAAATCCAATAGTCGCAGCACTTACTAATTCTTAAATGTATTCCACTGGTCAACCACTCTGAGAAGAAAAATTTCTATCATTTCCACTCACTTTTTTCTCAATTTGTGACTGTGGCCTCTTGTTATTCCTGTTGTCGGTAACAGCAATCTTTTTTTTTTTTTTCAGGTCCCTTCAAGATGTTATCTGTCATTTTAAAACTCATTTACGTGTTTTTTTCAGGCGTAGCACCACACAACAGCTGCACACTACAGTTTTGGTCTAATATAAGTTATAAACATCTTAACAATTCACCATCCATATATTTAAAAGTTGTTTCATAGTTTGTCAGTGTGGTATACGAGTTTTTCAGATTATTTTATATGATTGTCTGGGGATAATGTTTTCGTTAATAATTCCTAGATCCCTTTCTCTTCCCGATTCTTTCAATATTTTGTCAGTTTATATTCATGTGACCTGATTTCAGTTTCTTCCATTTCTATTACATGCCATTTATCTACATTAAATTCAATCTTCCATCCATCACTCCATATACTCAGATCCTCTTGTAAACATGTAATAATTTCCATTATTAATTTTGCATAAGATTTTTACATCGTCTGCAAACATATTCACATATTTTTTTTTATTTCTAATAGTAAATCACGTCAAATTAGTCCAAATTAGTCTTTCAGTCCAAATTAGTCTTTCATGGGAACTATCATTAGTTTTCTTAGTCTTTGTAAATGCAATCTGCCCATTTATTTCTTTCTTGAACAATTTCCCTAACTGTCATAATTTAACAAATTTGATGTACATGAATTTGCAGAAAGAAAACCAAATTGTTTATCATTTAAGACGTTATTATGTAAACCTCGAATTCACTTCAGTGGATTTTTTCCAATAATTTTACACCAATACTTGTCAATGAAACTGGTCTATAGTTTAAATGAAATTATAAATTATCTTTTATATACGTTCCACACTGCACAAAATGCGGCTCTCCTTTAAATTTGGCTTAAAGATATTAAACTAATTAAACTAACCCTTTCATACTAAAAGGTTGGGGGCTACTGATTTAAAGGGTCTTTCCTGTCACCTTTTTTAAATACAAGCACAGTATGTACCATCTTGCATATGTCTGATAATTTATCTTCCTGTAGTGAAATCTTTAAATTCCAAAGTGGATAACATAACTGATCTGGACATTGTTTGATGAGCCAAGGTGCTGTCCATTCTGGTTCTATAGGTTTTTGTTTACCTTATGTCTACTCCTGCAGGTACACGAGTTGGAGATCCAGAAGGTGGAGATGCAGAGCGAGGCGCTACTTAAGGAACATGAGCTCAGACGGAGAGATCTTGTCATCATGAGGTACGACCGTCAACGTTCCTTGTGTGATGAAATCATCACTCGTCAACGCCAGATGCTGGAGGGTAAGACATTCATCCTCACTCATCACACAACAATATAAAGATAATTTGTTTTCAAGTTATAGGCTGGTTAAAACTGGGCTTATTATTACTGTCTGTTGAATAGGACTTGGTTCTCACTCAGAAAAGCATTACTAATGCATATGAAAGTAAAATTATTGGTTGACTAATTTGGGTTTTAAAGCCTGTCGACTACTCAGTGGCATTAATTAAGACTCATGTCACCTGTAGTCAAGTTTACTGTCATCCTCATTATAGAAATAAAGGTAAACTACGTATATAATTTTTGATATATACGTACTCCTGCAAGTGTACATGCAGTGGTTTTTCAGGCAAATAAATCGCAAGTTATACAATCATCCGAATATAAAGTAATATTTTTGTGACTTGGTTCATGTTTACATGACTCATTACGATTGATACCAGATATAAACATAAATAATTCATTACCAATGTAACTTTGGTGTTTAATCCCTGGACCCATTATGTGCGTGTAATATTTAGATTGCCACCCACACCATGGGTATGTACCACTGCCACCCACACCATGGGTATGTACCACTACCACCCACACCACTGGTATATTCTACCACCACCCACACCATGGGTATGTGCTACTACCACCCACACCATGGGTTATGTGCTACTACCACCCACACCATGGGTATGTGCTACTACCACCCACACCATGGGTATCGGGTACATAATAAAGATATTAAACTAAACTAACCAATATACAGTCATTACACACACAACCCGCACATATAAAAGGGAGGAGCTTACGACGACGTTTCGGCCCGACTTGGACCATTTACAAAGTCACACTAACACAGAGAGACGGAGGAAGGGGTATTTATAGGCAGGCAGACAGGGGAGGGTACAAGAGAGTGGGGAAATAATGGAGGAAGTAGTGGAAGTGGTAGTAGTAATAGTAGTAGTGGAGACAGTCAAATTCTAGGAAGGAGCACTGCAATGAGGCTAGCGGCCCGCAAGGGTGGGACGAGAACACAGAGGGAGGAAAGGCGAATAAATGAAGGACAAATACAAGGCAAAAGAAAAGAAAGAAAGGAAAACCCATAAGAGAAAAAGGAGAAGGGGAAGAGATGAAAGGGAAGGAATCAGGTTAAGTCACGGGTGTTCTGAAGTTTAGAGCATTTAACAATGTAATGAGAGGAAAGCATCAACAGAGACAAAGCCAGGGCTAAGATTCATACAGGGAAAGTTGTGTATAAGGGAGGATTCAACCAGGTGGCGACTATGAAAGTTGGACGTAGGGTAGACAGTTTTAGCAGAAGACCAATCAATAGGATGACTGTGATCTCTGACATGACAGAAAAGAGCATTATTAGTGTCGGCAAGCCTAACACTATTTTTGTGCTCCTTGAGTCTGTCAGAAAGAGATCGCCAGTTTCTCCGAAGTACTGAAGAGGACAGGAGGAGCAAGAAATAGAGTAGACACCAGGAGAATCTGTGGAGGGAGGGGAGGTATGAACTAGATTAGTGCGAAGAGTGTTAGTCTGACGAAAGGTAAGTTTGATGTCTAAGGAACGGAGAGAGTTGCTGAGATTAGAGAGACCAGAGATGTAGGGAAGGCAGAGGACTGGAGAGTTCTCAGGAGTAGAGGGTTTAGGAGAGAAGAAAGTCCGTTTGGCACGAGAGAAAGCAGAGTCTATGAAATGGGAAGGGTAGCCCAGGCGGGAAAATGAATTATGAAGAGTGGAAATTTTTGCTTCAAGAAACTGAGGATCACAGATACGGAGAGCACAGAGAAAGAGGGAGATAAGAACACTTTTCTTGACATAGGAGGCATGATAAGAGGAGTAATGAATGTACATGCCACTGTGCATAGGCTTGCAGTACACGGAGAAGGCAAAACCTTTAACTGTCATGTCAGAGATCACAGTCATCCTATTGATTGGTCTTCTGCTAAAACTGTCTACCCTACGTCCAACTTTCATAGTCGCCGTCTGGTTGAATCCTCCCTTATACACAACTTTCCCTGTATGAATCTTAGCCCTGGCTTTGTCTCTGTAGATGCTTTCCTCTCCCATTACATTGTTAAATGCTCTAAACTTCAGAACACCCGTGACTTAACCTGATTCCTTCCCCTTTCATCTCTTCCCCCTTCTCCTTTTTTCTCTTATGGGTTTTCCTTTCTTTCTTTTCTTTTGCCTTGTATTTGTCCTTCATTTTATTCGCCTTTCCTCCCTCTGTGTTCTCGTCCCACCCTTGCGGGCCGCTAGCCTCATTGCAGTGCTCCTTCCTAGAATTTGACTGTCTCCACTACTACTATTACTACTACTACCACTTCCACTACTTACTCCATTATTTCCCCACTCTCTTGTATCCTCCCCTGTCTGCCTTCCTATAAATACCCCTTCCTCCGTCTGTGTGTTAGTGTGACTTTGTAAATGGTCCAAGTCGGGCCGAAACGTCGTCGTAAGCTCCTCTCTTTTATATGTGCGGGTTGTGTGTGTATTGTTCCAGTCACGGTATTGTGCCTTTTTTGTTATTTAATATACAGTCATACTCCGCCCTACGTCATTAATTAGTTCCAAGAACCATGACGTAATCCACGGTGTGACGCTGTATCTCCCACGGTGTGACGCTGTATCTCCCACGGTGTGACGCTGTATCTCCCACGGTGTGACGCTGTATCTCTCACGGTGTGACGCTGTATCTCCACGGTGGCTACTCACTGTACTGTCTCCCACGGTGTGAGCTGTATCTCCCACGGTGTGACACTGTATCTCCCACGGTGCTGATCAGCTGTATCTCCCACGGTGTGACAGCTGTATCTCCCACGGTGTGACGCTGTATCTCCCACGGTGTGACGCTGTATCTCCACGGTGTGACGCTGTATCTCCACGGTGTGACGCTGTATCTCCCACGGTGTGACGCTGTATCTCCCACGGTGTGACGCTGTATCTCCCACGGTGTGACGCTGTATCTCCCACGGTGTGACGCTGTATCTCCCACGGTGTGACGCTGTATCTCCCACGGTGTGACGCTGTATCTCCACGGTGTGGCTGATCCACGGTGTGCGCTGTATCTCCACGGTGTGACGCTGTATCTCCCACGGTGTGACGCTGTATCTCCCACGGTGTGACGCTGTATCTCCCACGGTGTGACGCTGTATCTCCCACGGTGTGACGCTGTATCTCCCACGGTGTGACACTGTATCTCCCACAGTGTGACACTGTATCTCCCACGGTCTCCCAAACATTTCAACATTCATCTACTGAAATACAGTGGAACCCCGGTTAACGAAAAAAATTCATTGCAGAAGCCTGCTCAAGTGCCATTACCGAACGAATTTACTTCCTTAAGAAAAAATATCATTTAGGTTAGTCTATTTCAGACCCCCAAAAATACACTTCCACAAGCACTTACAATATTATACTACATAATTGCACGATTTCCGGGGTGTTCGTTAACCGGGGTTCCACTGTATTCAGTTACCATAGCAACATCCCCCTTCAAGGGGAATGGAGAAACTATCTGAGATGAAATCTGATTACCCCTCACCCTTACGGGCTTAGCGCTTAGCCACGAATATAAAATTAGATTTTGAATGAGATCACATTTTATTGAAAATTTTGAAAAGTTGTAAAATTTTGAATTTTGATGAAAAGTGAACAATGTAATTTTTTTTCACCATCAAAATTATTGCTATAGAAGTTAGAAAAGTGTAGAATGTGATTTACTAAGCTGATGTGGTTTTTTTGTGAATAAACTTAGTTTTGTAAGTGGTTTATTTTCCAATATAAATTATTCAAAGACATCTCTATATTCATGTATGTTTAGGCTGATGTTAATGTAATGTTTAGTAATTATGTGTAGGCTGATGTTTAAAGTTCAGTAATTATATTTAGGCTGATATTAACATATTTACCAATATATGTAATTGGAAGTTCCCTCCATCATATTAACTTGATTACCCATTATGTTACTAGTTAAAACTACTGTGCCTTTCTTATTCAACCTCTAACTTGCTTTCCAGTCTTTATATAGCCCGTACGGTTATGCGCTTCCTTGTAAATAATAATGTGTGGAAAAAGACACTTTTGTACAGTTCAGGACATTTATTAAAGAAAACGTTTCTCCACGAGTGGCTTCTTCAGTCCTAATACAGAGATAACTAAGAAAACCAGTGGTAAGAGTCAGGTGGTATCACGTGGGTAGTGGTAGTATTAGTAGTGGTAGTAGTAGTAGTAGTAGTAGTGGTGGTAGTAGTAGTAGTAGTGGTGGTAGTAGTAGTATTAGTAGTGGTGGTAGTAGTATTAGTAGTAGTATTAGTAGTGGTGGTAGTAGTATTAGTAGTAGTAGTAGTGGTGGTGGTAGTATTAGTAGTAGTAGTGGTGGTAGTAGTAGTAGTGGTAGTATTAGTAGTGGTAGTAGTAGTAGTATTAGTAGTGGTAATAGTAGTAGTAGTGGTGGTAGTAGTAGTATTATTAGTAGTGGTGGTAGTAGTATTAGTAGTAGTATTAGTAGTGGTGGTAGTAGTATTAGTAGTAGTAGTAGTAGTGGTGGTAGTATTAGTAGTAGTAGTGGTGGTAGTAGTAGTAGTATTAGTAGTGGTAGTATTAGTAGTGGTAGTATTAGTAGTGGTAGTAGTAGTAGTATTAGTAGTGGTAATAGTATTAGTAGTGGTAGTATTAGTAGTGGTAGTAGTAGCATTAGCAGTAGTACTATTAGTAATGGTAGTAGTAGTGGTAGTAGTATTAGTAGCCCGGGGTGGCCTACTTTTACATGTGATTTGTGTAAGTTTTACCTTTTGCCCTTAGACAAGGCATTAGGCCCCAGGTAATCCCACTTTCTGCGTAACACTTACTTACAGTGGACCCCCGAGTTTCGTAAAAACTTCACTCCTGAAGTCTGCTCAAGTGCCATTACCGAACGAATTTACTCCCTTAAGGAAAAATTTCACGTAGGTTAGTCTATTTCAGACCCCCAAAAATACACTTCCACAAGAACTTACAAAATTATACTTACATAATTGCACGATTTCCGGGGTATTCGTTAACCGAGGGTCCACTGTATTTTGCGAATGCAGATGTAAGAAATTGTGCGGATGGTCCGTGGATGTTGATGCGGATGTAAGAAATTGTGCGGATGTTCCGCGGATGCGGATATCCGATACATCACTAGTACCTATGTTGAAGTTAGTTTAATATCTTTATTATGCACCCCATACCCATCCTGTGGGCGGTAGTCAAAAGATTACAAAGGTACATAATGGGTCCAGGAACTGGACCCCAAAGGTATGTTAAATACACGCATTTTTACGGTCATCATTGCTACAAGCATTTTTGTGTTCCCTGATCCTAACATCCAGAGATGTGGCTGTTTCCCCCACATATACTTTGTCACACCCCCCACATGGTATAGTGTATACTCCTGCACTTGTGCCAGAGTCATGCTTTGTTTTTTGTACCAGGTTTTTAATAGTAACTGAGGAGCTGGTGGATATTTTAGCTAGTTTTCTGTCAAATACTCTTGAAACGTTAGTTGCAACGTTAATGACTGGTAAAACAATGTAACTTGGAGGCTTTTCTTCATCTTGATTGGTGTTGGTCTTGTTGAAGATTCGTGTAGCACGTTTCCAGCAGTCACGTATGAAGTGTCGGGGAAGTGTAGTGAGCTTAAAGAATGTGTAATGTATGTACATTCTTCCTCGAGGAACTGTGGACTGGAAATTCTGTAAGCTCTCGGAAAGAAGCCTATAACTACCCCACTTTTTAGTTCTAGTGTCGTGGTGAGAGAAGAAATGTAGAAGATCATTCTTGTATGACTCACCAAATCGTAATGACACGATTGCAAACAAACCATACCACAGGTGGGGTTCGAACCCGCGGTCAGAGAGTCTCAAAACTCCAGACCGTCGCGTAAGCCACTGGGCCAGCTAGCATCAATAAGATTCATCCAACTAGGTATATTTCTACACCATAGGAAGGTTAACATAGGCACCACTGTGACCACAACTTGCAGGGTAGGTTTACGGTAGACTTTAACAGTCTGTTTTCACCAGTGAGTAGAACATCTACTACCACCACTACTAGTGCTACCCACGCGATGTTTCACCTGACTACTGCCACTATATATATACTTGTTTTCTTAGTTATCTCTGTATTAGGACTGAAGAAGCCACTCGTGGAGAAACGTTTCCTTTAATAAACGTACTGAACTGTACATAAGTGTCTTTTTCCACATCTTGTCGGGATCACCATACCATTTCCCATTAATAATAATAATAATAATAATAATAATAATAATTTATGTATTGAAAATGTTTTTTTCTCTTTGACAGCCATTCACGATGGTCATGGTGAGTCGGAGTCTGTGTCCAACTGTGTCAACACTGTTGAGTAAGACTCGTGTTACACTGTTATTTTTTATTGTCGAAACGCTTCTGCTGTCTCCGTGTTCGACTGAAGAAGGCTGAAGATTAATATACATGTGCAACAGTTGGGTATCTTTATTGATGAAACGTTTCGATAATAAAGATACCAGACTGTTGCACATGTCTTACTCATCTACTTGTCTGTATTGTACAGGATTTGCATAACTATGTGTCAACACTGTCATCCAGCACCCAAACTGCAGTTGTTGGTAGTCCAGTGTTCTTTGTCTTCAAATTAATTACCTTCAGTTATCCCTGGTAGAGGATCCCATGAATGATATCATGGCAACATTGAGCAGTTGTTGCTACTGTTGTTGAAGGGGAATCGAAGGCTGAGGTGATCCAAGTTTGGTTTATTGAACAGATGCTATAACGTAAACAATAAATGCTAGAAATATAGGTAAAAATGACGAATAGGACTGAAATTACTCTTTAGTCCTTTGGTAAAGGGTTACATTAATTGCTCTCACTTCTCGGCACCTTATATAGAATTCGCAGAAATCCAAGATGGCCATCACGAGCATGGGTATACAGAACATAAGAAAACACTGCAGCAGCCCTACTGGCCCATACTAGGCAGGTTCTTCTACAACCCAAACCCGTTAACATAAATATTTGCACAACACATTTTCTGTGCTACACATTAATAAACTTTGATAACCCTATTAACTCATGTGGAAGTCTCGCTAAAGTCCAACTCCCCTTAATTTTCGCCATAGCCTAGCTTCTAATATAATTTTTTAGATGGTTTAAACGTCTATATTTCTGTTTATTTCTATCCAGGAAATTAAGTTTTGACCAAGTATGCTACACTTATGTAGGAAAATAGAGAATATGTTCACAACTTGTGTTAAATCTCTGGTCTACATTATGGGTCTGACATAGTTCCACTAGTGGGTCCCATAGACGTTACAAGATAATTGTCAGTGTACATTAAGTGTACCGAGTGTTGGTGTTACAGAGACCAAGACGACTATGTCTCCAGAACTGCAAGAACTGTATGCTCTCTACCAGATGGAGCTGCAGTACACTGCCAATCAGAGGGATGGTATCTACACCAGTGATGCCAACCATATGTTTAGAGTAAGTACACCATCTGAGAGGAAGACCTTTCTGTTTCGATTATTAGGCTTAATATACGTATCTTTATTTACTACATGTACATGGTATACAGACCATAGCTAACATCAATGACACTACTATATAGAAAGCCGCTTGTTATGCAGAGCATTTCGGGCAAATTAGGTCAATTTTGTCCCAGGATGCGACCACACCAATCGACTAACACCCAGGTACCCACTTTACTGATGGGTGAATAGGGACAACAGGTGTTTTATGGAAACGCATCTTAATATGAAAATTAGACATATGCAGCATCTGGGTATCTTTAATGTAGACGTTTCGCCATCCAGTGGCTTTATCAATACAAATTCTAAGACATAATTATATACAAAAGATGAAGTAATCAGTCCCTCAGCCTTGGAGTTGGTGTGAAGAGCACTGTAGTCGTGAAGAATCTGGAGCACAGGTAAGGTAGGTAGGTAGTAGATTCGTCGATATAATCGCCCAGCCCGGGTCTTTTCCAAGAGGTGGCCTGGCCTTGGCTCCCTGTCGTGGGAGTGTCTCAGAGCAATGTCTGCCATGGGAGGATATACAAGCACCTCCTCATCGTCTGGGACCAGCTGTCCCCAGGCCTAGCCCCATTCCCTACCCCCACGGGGCTGGGAGGGAGAAGCTAGGCACCTTGGGCTGCACAAACCCCGCCCACACTGGGCTCGAAGGGTGTGGCAGCTGCACAGCAGCAGACGATGTCAGGAGGTGCAAAGGCAGCAAGCACTACAGGATCCTTTTAGAGCCACACGCCAGCTTTGGGCATTAAGCCCGAGCGCTGGAGAAGCTGAAGAATGCCTTTTGCTGTGTGTGTGTGCTGCTGCTACTACTTCACTTGTCCGTTGCATTGTAGCACAGGCAAGAAGACTGGCGCTAGTAAGTAAGTAAGTAAGTTTATTCAGGTATACACAAAATACATTTACATAGATTATCATACATAGCTGGCTTCAGGTGAAAAGGGGGATGGGTAGCAGACAAAGCCACTGGATGGCAAAACGTCTACATTAAAGATACCCAGATGTTGCACATGTCTAATTTTCATCTTGTCGGTATTGTATACCATTCTTGTACAACATCTTAATGTTTTCCAGCCATACCGGAGATTCGATCTCCGGACCTCAGTGTGTGAGCTGAGTGCGCTAGCGATCCAGCTACGGGACACACCACTTCTATACTCCAAATTCTTTTGCTCTAACAAGATTATTAAATGTGAAATAATTACTCCTTGATCTATTCTTAGTTGTCTTGTTGCTGAAGATCTCTCGATTTCTCTTACTTCTCTGGTCCCTTGTTAGTCTAAAGCCATGGTTTTCAATCTTTTTTTTTCAGTGTAAGAATCCTCAGGTACCATACTTTATTCTGTGACACCTCTAGTCAATTTTATAATAGTTACCAGTGTTCCTACTTAGTTATCAGTGCTCCTAGTTTCCTAGTGAGTTACCAGTGCTGCTAGTGAGTTACCAGTGCTGCTAGTGAGTTACCAGTGCTGCTAGTGAGTTACCAGTGCTGCTAGTGAGTCACCAGAGCTGCTAGTGAGTCACCAGTGCTGCTAGTGAGTCACCAGTGCTGCTAGTGAGTCACCATTGCTGCTAGTGAGTCACCATTGCTGCTAGTGAGTCACCATTGCTGCTAGTGAGTCACCAGTGCTGCTAGTGAGTCACCAGTGCTGCTAGTGAGTCACCATTGCTGCTAGTGAGTCACCATTGCTGCTAGTGAGTCACCATTGCTGCTAGTGAGTCACCATTGCTGCTAGTGAGTCACCATTGCTGCTAGTGAGTCACCATTGCTGCTAGTGAGTCACCATTGCTGCTAGTGAGTCACCATTGCTGCTAGTGAGTCACCATTGCTGCTAGTGAGTCACCATTGCTGCTAGTGAGAGGTCACCATTGCTGCTAGTGAGTCACCAGTGCTGCTAGTGAGTCACCATTGCTGCTAGTGAGTCACCAGTGCTGCTAGTGAGTCACCATTGCTGCTAGTGAGTCACCAGTGCTGCTAGTGAGTCACCAGTGCTGCTAGTGAGTCACCAGTGCTGCTAGTGAGTCACCAGTGCTGCTAGTGAGTCACCAGTGCTTCTAGTCAGTTACCAGTGCTTCTAGTCAGTTACCAGTGCTTCTAGTCAGTTACCAGTGCTTCTAGCCAGTTACCAGTGCTTCTGGCCAGTTACCAGTGCTTCTAGCCAGTTACCAGTGCTTCTGGCCAGTTACCAGTGTCTGCGTACCAGTGTCTACCAGTTGCCAGTGCTCTAGCCGAGTTACCAGTGCTGCTAGCCAGTTACCAGTGCTGCTAGCAGTTACCAGTGCTGCTAGCCAGTACCAGTGCTCTAGTCAGTTACCAGTGCTGCTAGCAGTTACCAGTGCTGCTAGCCAGTTACCAGTGCTCTAGCAGTTACCAGTGCTTCTAGCCAGTTACCAGTGCTGCTAGCCAGTTACCAGTGCTGCTAGCCAGTTACCAGTGCTGCTAGCCAGTTACCAGTGCTGCTAGCCAGTTACCAGTGCTGCTAGCCAGTTACCAGTGCTGCTAGCCAGTTACCAGTGCTGCTAGCCAGTTACCAGTGCTGCTAGCCAGTTACCAGTGCTGCTAGCCAGTTACCAGTGCTGCTAGCCAGTTACCAGTGCTGCTAGCAGTTACCAGTGCTCTAGCCGAGTTACCAGTGCTGCAGTTAGCCAGTGTTCTGATCCAGTGCTCTGGTACCAGTTTCTGCCAGTTAGCTAGCTAGCCAGTTACCAGTGCTTGGCTCAGTTACCAGTGCTTCTGGTCAGTTACCAGTGCTTCTAGCCAGTTACCAGTGCTTCTGGCCAGTTACCAGCTGCCATTACCAGTGCTTCTGCCATTACCAGTGCTTCTGGCCAGTTACCAGTGCTTCTGGCCAGTTACAGTGCTCTGCAGTTACCAGTGCTTCTGGCCAGTTACCAGTGCTTCTAGCCAGTTACCAGTGCTTCTAGGCCAGTTACCAGTGCTTCTGCCAGTTACCAGTGCTTCTGGCCAGTTACCAGTGCTTCGGCCAGTTACCAGTGCTTCTGGCCAGTTACCAGTGCTTCTAGCCAGTTACCAGTGTTCTAGCCATTACCAGCTTCTAGCCAGTTACCAGTGCTCTCTAACCGTTACAGTACCATGCTCTGCCAGTTACCAGTGCTTCTAGCAGTCAGTTACCAGTGTGTCTAGCCATGTTCCAGTTACCAGTGCTCTAGCCAGTTTATCAATGTGCTGTTCTAGCCAGTTACCAGTGCTTCTAGCCAGTTACCAGTGCTTCTGGCCAGTTACCAGTGCTTTAGCCAGTTACCAGTGCTTGCGTTACCAGTGCTTCTGGCCAGTTACCAGTGCTCTAGCCAGTTACTGTGCTTCTAGGCATAGCTTACCAGTGTTTGCAGCATAAACCAGTGTTCTGGCCAGTTACAGTGCTTCTGGCAGTTACCAGCTTCTTAAGTGCCAGTTACCAGTGCTCTGCCAGTTACCAGTGCTTCTGGCCAGTTTCAGTGCTTCTGGCCAGTTACCAGTGCTTCTGGCCAGTTACCAGTGCTTCTGGCCAGTTACCAGTGCTTCTGGCCAGTTACCAGTGCTCTGGCCAGTTACCAGTGCTTCTGGCCAGTTACCAGTGCTTCTGGCCAGTTACCAGTGCTTCTGGCCCAGTTACCAGTGCTTCTGGCCAGTTACCAGTGCTTCTGGCCAGTTACCAGTGCTTCTGGCCAGTTACCAGTGCTTCTGGCCAGTTACCAGTGCTTCGGCCAGTTACCAGTGCTTCTGGCCATTACCAGTGCTTCTGGCCAGTTACCAGTGCTTCTGGCCAGTTACCAGTGCTTCTAGCCGAGTTACCAGGCTTCTGGCCAGTTACCAGTGCTTCTACCAGTTACCAGTCTTCTGCCAGTTACCGTGCTCTAGGCCAGTTACCAGTCTCTGCCAGTTACCAGTGTTGCTTCGCTTAGCCAATTACCAGAGCTTCTAGCCAGTTACTATTGCTTCTAGCCAGTTACTAGTTATTATTAAGTCAACTAGCCAGTATAGGGTTCTAGCCAGATTACCAGTGCTTCTAGCCAGTTACTTTGCTCTGCCAGTTACCAGTGCTTTTAGCAATACCAGTGCTACTGCCAGGTTTTGCCATTAAGTGCTTCTAGCCAGTTACCATCCTCTGCCAGTTACCAGTGCTTCTAGCCAATTATCCAGTGCTCTGCCAGTTATTATGCTTCTAGCGAGTTACAAGTGCTTCCTAGCAAGTTAGTGCTTCTAGGCAGTTACCAGCTTCTAGCCAGTTACCCAGGCTCTAGCCAAGTTACAAGTGTTCTAGCCAGTTTCCAGTGCTTCTGGCAGTTACCAGCTTCTGGCCAGTTACCAGTGCTTCTGCCAGTTACCAGTGCTTCTGGCCAGTTACCAGTGCTTCTGGCCAGTTACCAGTGCTTCTGGCCAGTTACCAGTGCTTCTGGCCAGTTACCAGTGCTTCTGGCCAGTTACCAGTGCTTCTGGCCAGTTACCAGTGCTTCTGGCCAGTTACCAGTGCTTCTGGCCAGTTACCAGTGCTTCTGGCCAGTTACCAGTGCTTCTGGCCAATTACCAGTGTTTCTGGCCAGTTACCAGTGCTTCTGGCCAATTACCAGTGTTTCTAGCCGATTACCTAGCTTCTAGCCAGTTACCAGTTCTTCTAACCTGTTACTAGTACTTCTAGCCAGTTACTCGTGCTCGTAGGCAGTTACCAGTCCTAGCCAGTTATTAGTGGTTCTAGCCAATTACCAGAGCTTCTATCCAGTTATTATTGCTACTAGCCAGTTATTATTATTATAATCAAATAGAAGCGCTAAACCACAGGGGTTTACTAGCCAGTTACCAGTGCTTCTAGCCAGTTACCAGTTCTTCTTGCCAGTTACCAGTGCTTTTAGCCAATTACCAGTGCTGCTTGCCAGTTTTTAATGCTTCTAGCCAGTTACCAATCCCTCTAGCAAGTTATTTGTGCTTCTAGGCAATTATCCCGCTCCTAGCCAGTTATTATTGCTAGCGAATAAACAAGTGTTCCTAGCCAGTCATTAGTGCTTCTAGGCAGTTACCAAAGCTTCTAGCCAGTTACCCAGGCTCCTAGCCAGTTACCAATGCTTCTAACCAGTTTCCAGTGCTTCTAGGCAATTATCAGTGCTCCTTGCCAGTTATTTCTGCCAGTGCTAGCTAGTTACCAGTGTTTTTAGTAGTTACAAGTGCTTCTACAAAGTTATCAGGCCTTGCCAGTTGCCATTGTTTGTAGCCATTTGCCAGTGCTCTTATCTAGTTACCAGTTCTTGCCAGTTACCAGTCCATCTAGCGAGTTACCAGTATTTTGTCCAATTACCAGTGTTCCTCTAGCTAGTTACAAGTGCTTCTGACTAGTTACCAGTGTCTAGCCAGTTAGCAGTGCTCCTGGCCAATCGGGAGTGCTTCTGGCCAGTTACTTGTTCTTTTAGCCAGTTACCAGGGCTTCTGGCCAGTTACCAGGGCTTCTAGCCAGTTACCAGTGCTTCTGGCCAGTTACCAGTGCTTCTGGACAGATACCAATGCTTCTTGCCAATAGCAAGTGTTTCTATCCAGTTACCAATGCTAGCCAATTACCAGTGCTTCTGGTCATTTGCTAGTGCTTCTAGCCAGTTACTATTGCTTCTAGGCGTTGACCCCTGGAATTCTCTCCACGTAAACCGATGCTCCTGACCAGTATCCAGTGCTTCTAGCACTGGATACCCCTACAAGGGTCACACAGCGCAGTCCGGTTCTATCCAGTTGCCAGTGCTTTCAGCCATTTACCAGTGTTTTAGTTACCAGTGCTTCCAGCCATTTACCAGTGTTTTAGTTGCCAGTGCTTTCAGCCATTTACCAGTGTTTTAGTTACCAGAGCTTTCAGCCATTTACCAGTGTTTTAGTTACCAGAGCTTTCAGCCATTTACCAGTGTTTTAGTTACCAGTGCTTTCAGCCATTTACCAGTGTTTTAGTTACCAGTGCTTTCAGCCATTTACCAGTGTTTTAGTTACCAGTGCTTTCAGCCATTTACCAGTGTTTTAGTTACTAGTGCTTTCAACCATTTACCAGTGTTTTAGTTACCAGTGCTTTCAGCCATTTACCAGTGTTTGTACCAGTGCTTTCAGCCATTTACCAGTGTTTTAGTTGCCAGTGCTTTCAGCCATTTACCAGTGTTTTAGTTACCAGTGCTTCCAGCCATTTACCAGTGTTTTAGTTGCCAGTGCTTTCAACCATTTACCAGTGTTTTTTTAGTCATTTACCAATGTTTTTTAGCCAGTTACCAGTGTTTTTAGCCAGTTACCTGTGTTTTTAGCCAGTTACCTGTGTTTTTAGCCAGTTACTAGTGCTCAAACCAGTTATCTACATGATTACCAGAATTAAAGACTAAATATGGTGTTAGATTCTTGCGCGTCACCACACACAGTTTTGATAATACAAACACCAGAGACTCCACTCTGCCTTATATTATTATTTACATATTAACTTGTAATTATTCATGTGCTTGTGTTTATTTGAGGTGAAATCACAAGGTAATGCTGTATACACAACCTGTACATAACTCAACATTATTATGCACCCCATACCCATCCTGTGGGCAGTAGTCTAAAGATTACAGAGGTATATAATGGATCCAGGGACTGGACCCCAAAGTTTTGAACGCTAAACAAGTTGCAAAGGCAATGAACTCCAGGTAGATCTGGTCACAATCATGACCAAATTACAAAGGTAATGAATCATCTACACGTCTATACATGGTTTACAATCATGAATAAATTACAAAGGTAATGAATCATCTACACGTCTATACATGGTTTACAATCATGAACAAATTACAAAGTAATCGGACCAAACGTTGTCATAAATGTCATTCACCTATGTGTGGGTTATTTGTGCTTTGTACCAGTTACGGTATTGTGACTTTTTATTTTCTTGATGGTGTGTGTTGGTTGAGGTATGTATAGGTATAAGAGTAATATTTAAACAACTGTTTGTTCCACAGTCACCGTCAGTGTTGTCACTCAGAGGATCATCCTATGATAAGCTTCCCCCCATTAACAAGTAAGTTGTGAATTTCTGTGCTAAATTACACACACACACCATCTAGCCTCAGCTAGGCTCCCAGACTTATCTCCTGTCTGGCTTTGTGGCTTAAGAACTGTGTACATATACAGTGATACCTCTAGTTATGAGCAGCTCCCAACTCGAACAATTACGTAAGTTTATTTTTGTAGGTGCTTTTGTAAGTGTATTTTTTGGGGGTCTGAAATTGATTAACCTAATTTTCATTATTTCTTATGGGAAAAAATTCCTTCGGTATCGGCACTTGAATAGCCGATTGGAACGAATTTTGCTCGTAAGTACAGGTACCACTGTACTTTGATGCAGAGTGCACATGTTTGAATCCTACTGATTTTCAATACTTGGGGACAGCTGGTGGCCTGAGTTCAAATCCTGCCAGCTGCAATATATACATAAATATATATATACAGTAGAACGTCATTTAGCACGATAGTTACGTTCCTGAAAAAGTCGTGTTAGATAATTTCGTCTTAAATAATTAACAGAACTTATGGGAAAAATAGGGTTACGTGTTTGAGAGTCCCCAAAAAGCCAAACAAGTTTTTTTAGACCAACATATCTTGCAAAAATTGAAGGCGAATATGTAATTTTAGTTCATTGTCATGATCTATTACTGCTTAAGACTACAAATGCAATAGAAATAATAGTATTTCTTACCTTAAATTGTGGGTAATGATGTTTGTGGATGGTAGTGAAGAGTGGATATGGATGGTGTGGCCCTACTGGGCTGAGGTGGATAGTAGAAGTTCTTAAACTAAAGTCGATGGTTGAACTGAGTGTCTAACTTTAAGTCAGTCAAGCCATTCAGTAAGTCAGTCAAGTCATTCAGTAAGTCAGTCAAGTCATTCAGTAAGTCAGTCAAGTCATTCAGTAAGTCAGTCAAGTCATTCAGTAAGTCAGTCAAGTCATTCAGTAAGTCAGTCAAGTCATTCAGTAAGTCAGTCAAGTCATTCAGTAAGTCAGTCAAGTCATTCAGTAAGTCAGTCAAGTCATTCAGTAAGTCAGTCAAGTCATTCAGTAAGTCAGTCAAGTCATTCAGTAAGTCAGTCAAGTCATTCAGTAAGTCAGTCAAGTCATTCAGTAAGTCAGTCAAGTCATTCAGTAAGTCAGTCAAGTCATTCAGTAAGTCAGTCAAGTCATTCAGTAAGTCAGTCAAGTCATTCAGTAAGTCAGTCAAGTCATTCAGTAAGTCAGTCAAGTCATTCAGTAAGTCAGTCAAGTCATTCAGTAAGTCAGTCAAGTCATTCAGTAAGTCAGTCAAGTCATTCAGTAAGTCAGTCAAGTCATTCAGTAAGTCAGTCAAGTCATTCAGTAAGTCAGTCAAGTCATTCAGTAAGTCAGTCAAGTCATTCAGTAAGTCAGTCAAGTCATTCAGTAAGTCAGTCAAGTCATTCAGTAAGTCAGTCAAGTCATTCAGTAAGTCAGTCAAGTCATTCAGTAAGTCAGTCAAGTCATTCAGTAAGTCAGTC
>WNWK01003976.1:145000-151184 GCA_009830355.1 Cherax destructor | reverse complement strand
CTATGTAACTACCGGGGGCAGAGTAGCATGAACTTTTGGTGTTCCCCAATTTATGTAACTCCCACACCCAGAGGGGCTTTACACTCCCGGTGTTCCCATTTGGTAACTAAACAGGGGGAGTAGCAACACTACTGGTGTTCCCACTTGTAATTACCACGGGCCAAGTGGGTACACTACTGGTGTTCCCACTATGTAACCACACAGCGCAGAGTAGCATGACACTACTGGTTTTCCCCAATTGCTAACTACTGTTTTGGGAAAAATAGCATGACACTACGGGGTGCCCCCAAAATTTAACTCCAAAAAGGGTAGCATGACCCCTACTGGGTTCCCACTATGTAACTCCCAAAGTAGATGACACTACTTTTCCCCACATGTAACTATCACAGCGCAAGTACATAAACACTACTGGTGTTCCCACTATGTAACTACCCACAGAGTAGCATGACACACTGGTGTTCCCACTGGGGAATTACCACAGCGCAGAGTAGCATGACACTACTGGGTGTATACAAGACTTGGAATATAGAGCAAGTTTGAAGACTCTCTCAGAGCACTGAAATACACTCACGAAACAAAGTGACGCGATTAAGCTGTCTGAAAGACTTGAGTGTAGGATGAGTGTGATGTGGGGCAGGACAAGTGTGAGAGAGGCAGGATAAGTGTGATGTGGGGCAGGACAAGTGTGAGAGAGGCAGGATAAGTGTGATGTGGGGCAGGACAAGTGTGAGAGAGGCAGGATAAGTGTGATGTGGGGCAGGACAAGTGTGAGAGAGGCAGGATAAGTGTGATGTGGGGCAGGACAAGTGTGGAGAGGCAGGATAAGTGTGATGTGGGCAGGACAAGTGAGAGGGCAGGATAGTGTGATGTGGGGCAGGACAAGTGTGAGAGAGGCAGGATAAGTGTGATGTGGGGCAGGACAAGTGTGAGAGAGGCAGGATAAGTGTGATGTGGGGCAGGACAAGTGTGAGAGAGGCAGGATAAGTGTGATGTGGGGCAGGACAAGTGTGAGAGAGGCAGGATAAGTGTGATGTGAGGCAGGACAAGTATGAGAGAGGCAGGATAAGTGTGATGTGGGGCAGGACAAGTATGAGAGAGGCAGGATAAGTGTGATGTGGGGCAGGACAAGTATGAGAGAGGCAGGATAAGTGTGATGTGGGGCAGGGCAAGTGTGAGAGAGGCAGGATAAGTGTGATGTGGGGCAGGACAAGTATGAGAGAGGCAGGATAAGTGTGATGTGGGGCAGGACAAGTGTGAGAGAGGCAGGATAAGTGTGATGTGGGGCAGGACAATGTGAGAGGGGCAGGATAAGTGTGATGTGGGGCAGGACAAGTGTGAGAGAGGCAGGATAAGTGTGATGTGGGGCAGGACAAGTGTGAGAGAGGCAGGATAAGTGTGATGTGGGGCAGGACAAGTGTGAGAGAGGCAGGATAAGTGTGAGAGAGGCAGGATAAGTGTGATGTGGGGCAGGACAATGTGATGAGGGGCAGGATAAGCATGAGGGGCAAGATAAGTGTGAGGTGGGTCAGGATAAGAGGTGGAGGCAGGGTAAGAGTGAGAGGAAGGTAGGATAAGAGTGAGGTGGGGTAGGATAAGAGTGAGGTGGGGCAGGATAAGAGGGATGGTACACGAGAGTCAGTGTCTTGTTACCAGTAATGTGGTGAAGATTGTGGAAGAATCTCGTGTACCCACACCACCTCTGCTCACACTACACCCCATGCCTTTACTTTCTGGCATAGGAGAAACATATGCCTTTACCTTTACCTTTGAAGAGTTTCGAGAGTTTCACTACTCTCTTAGCCCGGCCATGGGCCAGGCTCGTCTGGTGCTCGCCTGGTCAACCACGCTGTTGCTGCTGGAGGCCCTCTGCCCCACATATCCATCACAGCCTGGTTGATCTGGCACCTGGTGAAGATACTTGTCCAGTTTCCTCTTGAAGGCTTCTACACTTGTTCCAGCAGTGTTTCTGATATATTCTGGTAAGATGTTCAATAGTCTGGGACCCTGGATGTTAATAGTGTTCCCTTATTGTCCACACCGCACCCCTGCTCCTCACTGGGTTTATTTTGCACTTCCTCCCATATCTCTCACTCCAGTATGTTGTTATGGCAGTGTGCAGATTTGGGACCAGGCCCTCGAGTACTTTCCATGTATATATCATCATGTATCTCTCTTTCCTCCTGAAGTATACAGGTAATGTAGTTTACATGTAATAAAATATTGTTAGGCACAAAAGAAAGCCACCAGCATGCTGTGCACTCCAGGCATTTCTTACGTTCCTGACGCCCCTGTCCACCTAGCAGTAAGAAAGGAGCTGTGTGTTAGCTGACTGCTGTGGGTCACATCCAGGGGAAACTGTGTTAGAAAACTCCGCTTCTGCTGGAATGTCATAGCCTGTGTAAGAAAGCACTCCAGGGAGGCTTGGTCAAGGACTGAGGCCACACGTGTTTGAGGAATTCAGGAGTTGGTTAAAAGATATCTATGTACCTAATGACAATTAAAAAAAATTATAGCCCTTACCCTTTCCCCCCCCCCCCACGACACACACGCAAAAAGAGAGAGAGGGGGGGGAGAGAGAGAGAGAGAGAGAGAGAGAGAGAGAGAGAGAGAGAGAGAGAGAGAGAGAGAGAGAGAGAGAGAGAGAGACCGAGTGTCTATTGACAAGTGCCTTTGACAACTAGTGACTACACACAAGTGCGCCAGTCAACACTACCCGTAATCTGAAACATCAACCAATGCGGCCTCCTTGACACAAAATCTTAAATATCAACCCAAACACTTGTCAGAACGTTATCTCTCACTCACTCATTCTCTCTCACACACACACACACACACACCGCTCATATTTCATGTCACCATGAATCACTGGTTCCCAAACACACACACACACACACACACACCCACACCCATATTGAAAATGTAAAAAGAATGAATGAAAGCTACTGCTGTATATCAACATTGAAAACAATAGAACAAGACGAGATATCATCAGAGACAGACATTATGTGCAAAACTGTTTTACTTTTTTTTTTTAAAGATTTCTCCCCAAGAAGGTACACTAGGAGACATAGGAGACAAGTGGACAATGAGAAACAATGAGTCGATAATACAAAATGCAAAAGACACAAGTTATTAGATTTTCTTGCTGACAATTCATGTAAGAATTTTAAAAAAATAGAGAAAATTTATATAGCCCACAAAAAAATCCTGCTTTCACAAATGGGCGCTCCATCATAAAAATTCCTATATATCAAATCAATAATACGTACTAAGGTACTGTGGGGATCACAAATTATCAGAGAGATGTACTGGCAGACTACTCTTGTTTACATACATAAAAAAAAGCTACGGGTAAGAATTTCTCACTAAAAACTAATCTGTAAACTATAAAACATAAGAGAAATTAAAGACAAATTATTACATGCAGGTATAAATTTATGTTACAGGAAAAGGAGAATAATATTGAGGAAAAAGTAAGTTCTCGTGCGTTAACACCAAGAGGCTTCAACGATTAATACTTGATCTCAATAATGTTTATAATTAAAATAAATTACTTTAAATAAATTACTCAGAATAAACTAAGAACACGACTGTTGAAAAAAATATTAAATAATAAAACTGACTGTAAACCCCTACAAGATAAACCGAGCAAATGGGGAGAGATGGGCGAAGAATGTAAGGGACAAGCATAAGAATAACAGACCACGTGAAGATTACAGACTTTGATGAAACACTGAGAGTGTGAAGATCACATAAATAAATTATATAGTGAGAAACTCATTTCCTATACTAGTAAACTTCAAAATACTCTACAGTATGTTAAGATATATATGCTAAAATAAACTGTTCACAATATATATCAGACCAAAATTGAAATATTCAGCGGTAGCCTGGTTGTCTGCACTTACAGAAACATGAAGATTAAATAGAAAAAACAAAAGACTTGTTAAAGTTTCAACAAATCCATAACAGAAGTCTATTTAGGTATTTTGTGATACTTTATTTCAAGGTCTTCATGTGACTATTACCTGCAGTATTTTAGCCAAAGTTAACCATGGATGTGTCTATGTCGTCCATTGTCGCTCCCCAACCCTCTTGCACGAGATCAAAACTTCTCGCCCGCTTAACTTATTCTAGACTAGGTGACAAAATGATGTCTGCCTGTCACTGGTGGCCCTCTTGGCACTTTCATCTGCTTGATCATTGCCAGTGATGCCAATATGGTATAGTTTCCAACTGACCACCTGATGGCTGTCGGTCTAGTTTGTGTAGTTTTTCCAGCAGTTCTTAATGATGAAGCTGACGTCCTGTGACTGTACAACTCTTCAGGAATTAGTCTGACTGATGGATTCTTAACTGATCAAACCAGTTACAGTTTAACAGTCGTGACAGATTAATCAACCCTATGTCGCCAGCAGAGGTGCATCCAGTGTTATCTATATTTCTCTCACTTATATTTTTAATTAGTGACGCCTGAGCTATTAGTTTGTTGTGCACCCGCCGCGCTTCCTGTGAGAGTGCACAACAATGATTACATGGGACATAACAGATCCTTATTAGCCCCCAGTAAGTAATTAGTTCTATCTTTGGATATAAGAAGTTGAGTCATGGAGTCTCTCCTGGTGGTTTCTTCTCCACAGTGAAGATGGGTGCTACGTCATCTTGTATTTATTAAATATACAGTAACTCTGCTATATTTGAATACATTTTTTCTCCGAATAGTTGTAATATACAGGAGGGTGTTGATGTTGAGATTATTGAGTGATAAAGCAGATGTGACCCTGGTGTTTGTGCTGTTGTAGGTGGTGTTGAGGTAGCCAAGTGAATGTTAGAGCAGATGTGACCCTGGTGTCGCCAGCAGAGGGGGTGGGTGGGGAATACCACCTTTCTTCTATACTCACTCAATTGTTTGCTCAACTACAGGCTATCTCCTGCCCTCACATGCACCCAACACTCTTAAAAGTTTGTCGTTAAGCCATGTTGATTCCCTACTACATGTCTTTAAGTTTACACATGATCTGAAACTCGGGAGAAATGTACAAGGCTTGAAAAAAAAAGCGGGGGCACACGGATAAGCTAAATACTGAAACAATAAGTGGCTGCTTAATTTCGCCTACAATATAAGCAAAATAAGTATGGGAAGAACAAGGAGGTGAGCAACACTAAACAAATCAAGAATGAAATACTGCTAAAGCTAGAGGTGTCGGGTGGGTGTTCTGGAAGGGCTCGAAAACATTCACACCTATGACCTAGGCGGGAACATAAAACCCAAGAAATCGTAGAAGACTGACATAAACAAGATAGTATCAGCTGAATATAAAACATGTAAGAGATTTCAGGAACATACATATTTTTTTTAGGATACTGTACACTGCATATGTCAAGTGTAGCAAAATAAAGAGCTTTTTCACTAAGTAAATTCATAAAATGAAAAAGCTGACCTGAGAGAGCACGATGAAAGAACTAAGGTGAAAGAATGAATACTCAGAGAAGACAGTCACAACGCACACTATCTTTTCAGACTGACGCATTGATAACGTGACACTGAAGGACACGGAACAAATCCCATAGTCATTAAAAGATTAAGGGACCGGATCCAAGAGCTGGACCTCGATCCCCATAAATAAACAACAATTTAAAGAGCCAGTAGCTTCTATAAGATCATTATTAACCAATAAAGAAAGTATGACACTGACGGCAAGCACAGGAGAAAATTATCAAAGAACTCAATTGCACCAGGATTATGTGGTGATTTATCAAGAGAAAGATGAGAAAATATCTCTTGACGCAGCCTCTGGAGCTTTTAGTCATCTGACTGAGCCCATCAGCTGGCTTACCGATCAACATGGTACACAATATTAAAATCACACCATCACATGTGATGGTAGGTATTCCAGATCTTACAAAGAAACAAAGGTACACCGTAAAGTTGCGTCCCAGGAGGATGCCAGGTCCACCATAGTGTCCTAGGAGGATGCCAGGTCCACCATAGTGTCCTAGGAGGATGCCAGGTCCACCATGGTGTCCTAGGAGAATGCCAGGTCTACCATGGTGTCCTAAGAGGATGCCAGGTCCACCATAGTGTCCTAGAGGGATGCCAGGTCCACCATAGTATCCTAGGAGGATGCCAGGTCCACCATAGTGTCCTAGGAGGATGCCAGGTCCACCATAGTGTACTAGGAGG